>VZSZ01003337.1:202072-278795 GCA_013398815.1 Ibidorhyncha struthersii | reverse complement strand
GGGGGGGGGGGGAAGCAGCCCCATATTGGCTTGTAGAAATAGGATGCTGAGCTGCAGGACACAAAGTCCTCATTCTTTACTTGGCACTCGTAAAGGCTCTGCATCCAGTATTGAGTACAGAATTTTAGCAAATTAGTGGTCCATTGGAAGAGTTCCAGGAGAAAGAAGGAAAAAAAAAAAAGTCTACCAAACATAACTTACAAGGCAAGATAAAGAGTTGAGACTAATGAGCCTAAAGAAAACAAAAAAAAGCAGGAGGAAGAACTTCAGGTCTTCAAGTGTATAAAAAGCTACTACGCAGAGTTAGCGAACGGTCTTTTACCTATATTTTCAGTGAATGGGATGACATCAAATGACTTATCTTTAATGAAAGATTGCAATAATATTTTTTTTGGGGGGGTATGAAAATGTGAAGCCTTAGAGCAGAGTAATTGTGAAGGCTGGAGAATCTCCATCACTGGAGATCTCTGAGAACAGTTTGGCTAAATGTTAATCATGATTCACAAAGATGTAGTTGATCATGCTTTAGAGGAAGAGAAAGAAGTGGACTAGGAAACTTAAGATGCCTTTCCAGCCTTTTTTTTAATATCATGGGGTGTGTCTTCATATGGCAAGACATGCTAAATACATCCTATAGCACTGACCCATCCTGAAATACTGGAAGGTATAATGAAGTCCAAAGTGAAATATAAAATTTTTTGAGGGGGAGATTTCTACTCCATCAAAGCATCTCGGTTTTCTGAATGAGTGCTCTTATTGTATCCTTCTCAGTCAATATTTTGCCCTGCACCTTTGGCAGCATTTCTGCCATCACCTTCTGTAGCTGGGTAGCCAGCATTTTAGGTGGCTAACGAATTAGAGATGACACTTGGCCCACTCATTCCACCTTTCAACAGTTCCTAGTCTCTGAGTTTGATCTGATTTTAACATTGTCTTTTGAACTTGATCCAATGCATAGGAAATGAAATGGGGAGGCTGAAGGAAACAATGTAGGTCTGATAGGTCTTTTCATGCTTGTATGAAGTTAGCTGGTAGAAACATGAAATAATCCAGACTACTATTTGGTAGCTGAGCAGATGAGAGGCTGTCATAGAAGAAGAGCTGTCATAGTGTGTTATCCTAAATAGTAGGAATCATGCTAGCTGCTCTGGGTGGTCAGTGGAGCAGTATTTTATTTTTAAGAAACTGTCTTTTGTGCCCAGCTGGTAACACTTTGTACTGCTGTCTATGTGAAGTTGTATTTCGTTCTCATGCTTCTTTAAGCTTGTGTGTAGTACTTTGGAAAACAGAAAAAAAGACTGAAGCAGCAGGAGACAACCAAGTATTTAGTTCTGCCAGCTGAGACCGCAGAAAATAAAAGGCTCACATCAGTAGAAAAAATGCTAGTAAAAAAACAGACATGGCTCTGACTATATGCCTCTTTTCAGAGCTAGAAACCAAGTCTGGGCAGCTACCTGGTCAAAGCGAAATACTCTTCATTGGAGACAGAACTTTTGTGTGTCTCCCATTTCTTTCCTCCCACAGTGCACTTGTTTCCATTTTAAAAGGGGATTAAAGATTTTCATGCTTGAAATAACTGAGAAATCTTGTTAGCTGCTCTCTTTCCTTTCCCTTCTCCTCAGTGTAAAATTACCATGGGACAGTAACTTTAATTTGCAGTCCTGAGAGGAGGTTTTATGGCCTGACGTAAAGGCAAAACTCTTGTCAGTGGTGATCTTCCCAGATACTGGTGGCAGATGAACTCCTGGTGTCATGTCTCTGACTTCAGCAAACCTATCTTAGGGTGTATTCAGCCAGTAAACGCGTGTTACGATTTTATTTTTTTCTCTCTACAAGCAACAGTGATTAAAAGGCCCCAGAGAGATGAACATAGATGGTTAACATTAATTTCAGCAACAGCAAGACACTATGTCCCATGATAAGCTGTTTAATTAAACCTTGCGCCTTTTTTAATCTGTAGTTCTATTTCTGTCTGGCTTTTGTTTCTCGTCTCGTCTCTGTCTCTCCAGTTTCCATGTTTCAGACATAGCCTCATTTATTTTTATCGTGCATGATTAATTCGGTTTACATAAAGAGTTTCTTGAGAAGGATGGATAAAGTATATAAAGCCCTTGTTCAGCCTAAATTTGGATTTAGATGCTTTGTAACTCTTTTCTCTTCAGTGCAAGTCAGTCTCCTGGTTCTGCTGTGCCTCTTGCTCTTCCCTCCAGCTAGCCTAGAGAGCCTTGCCAAAGCTGTCCAACAACAGCTGTTGAGCAATGCGCTTAATCACAGACACTCCTTGCTGTCCAACTGCATTTAATCAGTGCGAAAGATGAAACTGCTTTCAGAAAGTGTGTTATGGAGAGAAAACGAGCAATGAAACAAAGAGGAAAGCAGCATTTCCTGACCATAACTGTTGCGGGAAGAAAGAAGGGTTGTTATCCCAAAGGAGGGGAAAATTGGTAAATGCTTTTTTGGTCAGTTCTCCATGATGACGTAGATGTGTGCTGGGTAGAGAACATTGTTGTATTCAGTGTGTTACGCAGCAGTGGAGAAGTCCTGCACTAAGTTGCATCTAACAGCATCAGTGCATGTTTGAGGATGGTGTAGAGCTAACAATTGCGTGCAGGAAGTGTCTTACACACTGAACCGAAGTGTGACTGAATACTGAATTTCAGTGGAGTACTGATCAGCTAGGATATCTGATTCCCACAGGGTCTGACAGACTGGGATTTTTTTGTACTTTAATAGTTTCTGATGTGGCCACTGACAGCCTTTGTTTGCTTTTTCCTTTAGCTTAACACTATATAAAATACTTAGTGAACATAAAATCTGAGATCTATTTTTTTTTAATTAGGGAAAGGAAAAGAAATAACATCTATATTAAATCCAAAAACATGTGGCTGCTGCACCAGTCAGAAAGTATATTTTAATCTCTATTGGTAGGAAGTGAAGGGTCAGGAAAGCAAGCAGAGCACCAAAGCTGTGTTCCTGTAGGTATTTAGGAGAAAACGCAAAGGTTAGATGCAGTTTCTGGAAAGCGTCAGCCTGTTACTGTCTTCGTGCTTGCACTGATTGGGGATGGATATGGAGTCTCCTGAGAAATACTTGGTCTGCATTGGACACCTTGTGAAGTCATACTTCATCAGCTTTCTTGTTAGTCCCCATCAGGCATACAGATGGTTTCAATTCTTTCTGAGTTTGTCTGAAGAAGGCTGTAACATAAATCAATACCAGAAAACAAGGGAAAGCTCTTTACTTTTTCCCCTTTGGCATAGTTTTGCATGGACTGAAAAACTAATGATAAATATGGAGAAAGAGTGTAAGGGAACAGGAAACTTTTTAATGAGGGAGGAGGTAACGTGTTTTGAAGGTGTACACCACCACCACCCTCCCCCCTGCCTAATTTGGATATTGGGGCTGTCTGGAGAGATGTAGTAGATGCAGTGTGATTAATTTTTAGCCCGGATCTAAATGGGTACAACCTGATTTATCTTCCTTGAACACTAGATGTATGAGGGTTTTCTGCCCTTCTTGGCCCCCGCATCCCCCCAAGAAAACATTTTTCTTCTTTGTGTGCATGCACAAGCAAGGGTAGCCCGTGAGATTAGCAGGCAGAGACCATGGGAAAGCTTTGGATTTACTGCAGACCATCTGCTAGGAGTTATGTCCTGTTGTTTGTTGCAGGCTTCAGGAAGAGAAGGTTGGAAATAGCCTTTCAGTCTTACTGGGGTTTTGCTGATTTTGTCATTTGCTCTGAAATTCTTCCTTGATAACAATGTTATACTAGAAAAGTTTCTATCTGGTGCTTCAGTTCTAGGCTTGTAATGAAAACTAATAAATAAGTAACAATGCAGTCTCTTATCTCCTTTTGCTAAAGCTTATGGGATGTAGCTGGCAGCCATGTAAGAGCCTAAATGTAATGGTCAAAAATAATGTAGCAGGAACTGTGCAGTATGTTGGTGTAGGACATGCTTCTATATTTGCCGCGGTTGGAACTCTCACGGGGTATTTGTCCTTCCTTATCAGTGTAGAGCATGGCACGATTGCCTCGCTGAATTGAAGGAGTTTATTGGCCTGGTCCAAAATTACTGCCTACCAGCTGAGATCTGGCATGAATGTTGCACTGAAGCAGCCTGAGCTATAGAAATATTCACACACGAAAAGCTGAAGTAGCCTGGAACATCGTCGCCATGTGGAAGGAGAAGGAATTCCCAGGCTGTTTGCTTAAGTTGGATGGGTGCTCTGATGCTGAGCAATCTCGGGAACTTTGCAAAGTTCTGATAATAATTTTCATTTCACATCAAAGCAGATGGAAAAATCAAAGAGAGGAAACTTAAGCTTAGGCAAAGTAATTCTAATGAAGTGTTTCGAAGAGGGGGGAGGGAAACCCTGAGCTTGCATGCTTTCGATTCAAGCTTGAGTGTTTTTATTTGGGGAATTAGCAAAAATGGGAAAATTGTAAGCCCGTGTGGATCTTGTATCAAATAGTTAAGTATTTGGGAAACTTACGTGAAGAACTTTATGCTGATTTTTATAATTATGTATGGCGTATTCTGGATGATTTTGTGACCTGTGTATGTAAAGCGTAAACCGTGAGTGGTGTGGAAATAAGGCAGTAAGCTCATTCGAAAAAAAGATCCCTCCTTCTGCCTTGAATTTGCAAGGTAACAAAGCTCATGAATTACTGTATTTAATATCTGGGGTTTTGTTGCCAGTTATCACCCATAAAATATATTCTGAAGTGACTGCTACTTCAGCTTTTGGGGTAAGGAGCAGTCTAGCCAGAAAAACCACTTACATCCTCCGCCCAGCACTGTCACAACCGGTGCGCTTTGAACGTAGGCAGAGACAAGCAGAGTTAAAAATGTGTTCTAAAGTGCCAGAATGGCCTGATTTTGAAATGATCTCTTCTTGATGTGGAAAGTCCCAGAAGCTTGCTATCTTTTCCAAAATACGAATCCTGCCAGGAATCCTAAATAGGTAACGGTGCGTGACGGATGGTTTGATAACGAGCATTCATCTGGCTTCTCCTTCTTGTTTTTCCACTCACAGTTGTCGGGTGGGTGCGAGCTGACGGTGGTAATCCACGACTTCACCGCCTGCAACAGTAATGAGCTGACGATCCGCCGTGGGCAGACGGTGGAGGTCCTGGAGAGGCCCCATGACAAGCCCGACTGGTGTCTGGTTCGAACCACAGATCGGTCCCCAGCTGCAGAAGGCCTGGTCCCCTGCGGGTCCCTCTGCATCGCACACTCTCGCAGTAGTATGGAGATGGAGGGGATTTTTAACCACAAAGGTAAGAAGTAACGGAAATGCAGTCTGGTCGTCAGCAGCACGAATTTTGGGTAGTGGGGAGTACTGTGCAAATGGGAACTTCGGTGTTCTTGCGCTGTTTTGGTTTCTAGTTTTTAGTTAGATAAAAGACAATGCTTTTAGCATTGCAGCCACACTGTCTATTCCATAATATGCAGTCGGCAATTCTCAGTGTTACGTGAAAATGTGGCAGAAGATGGGGAAGAGATTTAAGCAAGTTATGTCTTGGTGAACAGAGTTATATATCATGTTAGATCAAGCTGCGATGATAGGAAAATCTATACCTGTCATGTGCTGAAAGGTGGGAGGGAAGAAAGTCTCCAGCATGCATTATCAATGGTTCCTGAGAAACCCTGCAGTAAGAAGTCATGACAGCATCAGGCTCAGGAATGGAAAAGGTAAATACACACATCCATATGCTTTGGCACAGGAATTGGCTATTTGACTTAACTGAGTTTTCTAGAGTAGCAGTGGCACACTCATCCCTTTTTCCCAGAGCAGCTCTGAAATCTTACTTTCTTTTTTTGGAACGAATGTGCCCCTGAAGGGTGCAAGAAGAATCTGTTCATTTTTTGAAAGTCTTTAAGGTTTTGGTGTACTGTAGTCCTTTGACTCTGTAAACTCCCCAGGCTCAGAGCAGTTGCTTATTAGAGAAAATGTTTCCTTGCTTCCTTGCTTCATTTGAAACTGCTTGAGTTTGCAGCCTGTAAATGTGAATTAAAAAACAACAACAAAAAACAAACAAACAAACAAAAACCCTCAAAACACTAGAAAAACAGTTCATTGCAAGGTGTTTCATCACATACTAGGGGGAAAGATGCATTTCAAAAAGTTTGTTACTGCAAGTAACAAGATCAGTAGGAAAGTGGTGTTGAAGAAAACTTGTTTTCCAAAACACAGAATTCTGATTTTGGAGAGTTTTTCATAAATATAACCACAAATTTTTCAATTATGCAGTCCATCACAGTCATGACATTACAATTTTTTCCATTTCTTTCAGACATTGTATAAATAAGCTTGGCTAAAGGAGGGGAGAGTTTGTGTTTCTTGCATTAGGAGCATGCACAGCAGGAACTTCCTGAGTGCAGGGTGTGACGGGGAAGTCTGCAGGATTGAGCTGTGTATTTGGAATACTTTTCGTCCTCTTGTGTCCTTATAACAATTTGGATCGAGAAAGTTTGCAGTTGTTCTGATGATAAAATTGGAAAATGTGGTTAGGTATCACTGAAACATTTCTTCCTTTGACTAGGGGGTGAAATGTCAACAGGATGGTTTTTTTGTTTTTTTTTTTTTAACAACACTCACAGAATTGATAAATCCAACTTCATTTGGAGCTAGGGGACTTCACCTTTGAATGTAAAGAATTTTATTAGGAGAGGCAGATTGTACTGTAGAATTTATGTTATATAAAGAACATTGAGCCTGTCAGATTCCTGAGGAAGACACAGCTGTTTTTATCTTTGAGAGGTTACTTTTATTAATCAAACCAGTGGACAAAACCTGCAATGCTTTTTTTCCTTTAGTGTTTGTGGAAAATGGGGCAGAGAATTGTAAAGTTAAATTAGTTTCTGTTCAACACGTTGCTTTAAAATAAAGAGCATTAATTAATTATATTAATCATGGATACTGAAGAAGAAAAGGCCATTGCTAAGAGTGAGCATGATTTGCAGGGTTGAATGCAGCTTCAGAAGTGACTTCTGTCCCTGCCTCTGCCACAGGCTTCCTGTGGGATGTTATGGCATGCCATCTAAACCCCAGCTGATAAGAAGCAGCTGCTAATTGTTTATTCCCACATTAATGGGTGTCAGGCTTTAGAAGCTGGATGCTTGATTTGTAAAGTTTCCTGTGCATGTGATTGTGACTGAAGACTATTATATAATGTTAAGTAATCCGAGGAGGGGAAAAATAAAAAGGCAAAAAACCAAACAACTTTTGACTGGGTCTGGGTACTTGAAACCAGTGGATACGTTTGACTTTGGTCTCTACCTCAACCTTCTTATTGCTTGAAAGAGGTTGATAGTGTTCGCTTCACACAGGGATTATAAAAATTAAGCAAAATTAATGGAGTGCTTTATTTTTCCCCCCGTAGTGAAAAGTACCTCAGACAATCCCACAAAGCACTCACTCATTCTCAAGTGCTGCATTTGATTAAAAATCTTTAAATAAGGCATTGGGGAGTATGCTAATCAGAAGAATGGAAAAACAATTAGATGATCTTCTCAGAATTGTTCATTGTGAGCATTGATTGAGGTATGAATTCCTAATAAACAAAACAAAACAAAAAACACAAACCCTATTAACAAAGAGCAAGTGAATGACTTACATAATTTAAGGCAGTCCATGTACTTGGGTGGACAACTTCTAAATGTTGTAATTCCTAGATTTCTAGTGCTTGATTCTGCAACTTCAGTCTTTTAAATAAAGATGTTTCTTCCTTTTTTTTTTTTTTTTGGACCATAATTCAGTAAAACTTTCAAGAGTTTTTGAATGATTCAACAAACTAGGATATGGCCCTCGGGAGTTTTGAGGTCTGAAAATACGTGTCAGATGTAAGGCTCGCAGCGTGAGCATCAGGTCTGAGTGATTCTGTACAGTTCATAGGGTAAGCCATGTGCAGTAGACACGAGTTTGGAATTTATGCACGTCTGGCATTGCAAGCTGTTGTGAGAGGCTCAGGAAGAGAGGCGTTTTACGTAATTCCAAAGCAAAAAGGGAGGCGATCAGAAATGGTCAGGGTGGCTGCTTGGATGTTGAGTGTTTAGCCTGTACAAATGGCTTGTTGAAGCAAAGAGGTTTGCACTCCTTTCAGTATCTATGGACCTTACAATTTTGATCTTTTCAACGGTCTTTATCGATACCATTTGCCAGCTAGAAAGTTGGAAAGCCTCGGCGTATCAAGTCAGCTTCGAAGTTTTGAAATGACAAACCTTTTCTAATTTACAGCTGGTTCTTAAGTTGTGTAAAACCACGTTTCATCACTGAGTACAGAAATGTTGGGTGGTATTTAATGCCTTAAATAATCTGAAAGGATTATCCAAAGTAGGGTAACACGAAAGATTATTGAAGCTGAAAGTGTGTTCAGTGAAGCCTAGTTCTGACAGCTGATGTTGCTCATTCCTTATCTGTCCACGTGTATCTGTCAACCGTGAAAGGTAACGTTTTATTCTCATGTTAGACGACAGCCCCAAAAATGACCCTTATCAGTTGCCTACAAGTGTAGGTGATACTTGTCCTCTAAGAATGGGTATTACTTTAAATATCTAATCAGTATGAATATGTAAAAAAAAAAAAGTGCATTTACAGTATCTTCAATATCTAAAATTTTACAGTAGTTAAGATAACACACATTTTGTTAAGAGTATGGGGAAAGCATTACACAGAAAAAAGACATTCACTACGTGGAAAGTCATTTAGGGGGAGGGTTGATTGCAGGTTCCAGACCTTTTGCTCGCTCTGCTGGATATCAAATCTATTTTTGTAAGTTATTTGGGTCATTTAATCAATTTGACATGCAGTTTACAGATGAGTACATTTTTAAAAATCTAAATCCCTTTTATAATGGGGAAAAAAGACAAACAAGTGGGTAGTGAAGAGGTTGAATAACAGTTGGTGCACTCTACAAAAAATAAATTACTAGCTTTGGAAGAACATGTTTTTCACAAGTAATACATAAGGCAACAAGTTTTTTTTTTTGCAATGATTCCCCACGTTATTGGGTGTGGGGGAGAAAGAATGTTCCTGTTTTATTTGGTGCTCCTCTCTTTTTTTTTAACAAGGGTTTCTTTTCATTCTAGGGTACATCCTTTTTCTATGCGCAGTTCTCTTTCCTTTGTTTGCAGGGCATTTACGCAGCCACAGAGCTTTGGGTAAAGGGTAGGGGACAGCAAACGACATTGTGCTCGTAAGCTTAGAAAAACTGGCAGGTGTTTAAAATGGTTTGGGAATGTCCTGCCTGTTTAGATCACAAGTTCACTGCCTTTTCCAGCTTTATGAGTACTGCTGAAGTCCGAAGAATTTGTTATAGTCCATCATATCCCTTCTGTAGATGCTACCATTTGGAGAGCTACAAAGGCTACAACAAGCCTTTGCTCATGAGGCTCACATTTACAAGTCTTTGTAAGGTATGGGGTTTGTTCAGATTTGAAACGTAGGTGATGTCTTATTAACATGGTGACATACCATGCACCACTGCAATACTGAATACTGGCCTTTGATTCTGCTCTCAGGATACCGTCCTGCCTGGTGCCATAAAGAGAAAAATTATATTTTTGCAGGTGTGTCCCCCCCCCCAACTGTAGTATCTCTCAAAGAATCTAGTATAATAAATGGGATTGAATGTCTGATGCTTTCCAAGACAAAGGTTGACAAATTTGTTTAAAGAGCCATGTAGTAAAAGCCCTTTCTACACCTGCAAGATGGGAAGGAGTGATGTAGGGCAGGTGTTGCAGTTACCAGTGCTGCCCTTGAATTGGTACAGGGACCTCCTATTCAGGAACTAAGGAAAAGAAAAATTTCACAGGTGATCTAGAGATATTTCCCCAGAAAAGAGAGATGTTTTATAGTTGAGGCCACAGAATGGGATAAAACAGTGTCTTGAATTTGTTACATTAAGTAAGCTTGCTCTCACACAACTGGAGACCTCCTATTCAGAATATTAGTTTTAGATGAAAGGGGGAGGGGAGAGAGAAAAGTAAGATGTCTCACGTAAGATGTCTCACATATGATTGAGAGTTTTGAAAGCTATGATTGAGAAATTGAGTGTTTCCACCTTGAGTCCAAGTACTGTTATGTAGGAAGGGGAAGCTCTGGATAGCAGCAGTAGAATTTGATCAAGTAAAATGGGAATCCAGTTTGAATAATTGAAGAAGGACACCCTGTTTGTAGCAGAAGAAAAAAAGGATGACTTGGGCAGCAATTGTTTGCTCACAAGCAGAGGCAGACTGTAGAAGGGGAGGATTTGCTGGTTTGAGACTGCAAGCAAGCGAAGCATGGGCCATGTGCAAGGAAAAAGGATCCCCACCCGTGGCTGTGAGCCAAAGCGCTGCCTGTGAGACTGTCTGACAGCGTTTGCAGCTGCAGGAAATGAGTTACAGCCCAAGCCAGCAGGGAAAGTAACTCCTGACAATGAGTAGGTACCCTACTTGCTTTGCTTTGTTGCCCTGGGGCCATGTGGCAAAAGGTGGGGACTGTGATTTCCAGGGCACCATACTGAAAGGGATCTGCTTCTGCTACACAGCTGGACGTGATCACATGCAGAAAGTGGTATCGAGGAATATGTTGTAGTTGTACGAGACACTAAATGTTAATCTAAAAATTCTGTTTCTTGATGAATCAATTACCACCTCATAAAATTTCCAAATAACAGGCTGCCCATCCAGATAACCAGCTGACAGAAAGCTTTATGAGGAGCTCATGGCAGGCAAAGCAGAGCAGTCAGTTGGATTTCACACTCCGCTCGTCTAAATTAGCAAAAAATTGTAAAAGCCGTACTGCAGTGTCAGTTCAACTTATTTATCAGGCAGACTTGAGCTTGAACAGAAGTGCGGGCATTTTAATAGCTAAAGTTCAACTTCACAATTATCAGTTGTTTTGAAATCCTAATTAATCATGAATTTCCATGTAATCACAAATATTTTGACAGAAAGCATTACTAGTCTAGTAGTGGCAAAGATAGTTTGAATTTAGGGTTTTTTTGTGTGTGTGTGTGTGTGTGTGTGTGGTTTTACAAACATGTTCTCATGCTTTAGTCCAGGTAAGTAGAACACCTGCAGTATAAAGTAAACCAAGAATTCTCTATCCTGACTTTCCCACCTTATGGTTTTAGTTGAGTATGCAGTTAAAAACATGGTTTGAGCATAAGTAAACTTAAACAAAATGTTAGCAATTGACTGTGGTCCATTAGATCATCATCTTTGCATTAAGCTTGATAGCCAAATTATATCAGATGGTCAGAATTAATAGCCAAATTCTAATTCAGCCTTGAATAAACAGTAAAGTTTGTATGAATTGCTTTCTTGGTATTGTGAAGTCCTAAAGTAGATAAGGTGATTCAATGAATCTCGCACTTGGAATTTCTAGAGGAGTTGCCTCTATATCAAGTTTATATGCGCTCTGAAACATCACAAGATTCGCATAAACCTGCCTTTAACTCCCTCACTATTCTTTTAGCATAACTCGGCCCAGGAAGACCTGTCAGATGTATCTATTTCCCACGCTGACTCTATTTGTGGGCATAAGTATGTGGTTAATTTGTCTCTGTAATTTTGTACATAGGTAACGAAAGCTTTTTGCCATGCTTGGGAGCTCAGTATTATAGCTGAGAAAAAGAAGAACTTTTATAATACTGGCTTGAATGTACTTTTGGTCCCGGACAGCTGCCAAATATATTTCTCTTACATATTGTAGTTGGAAAGGAAATCGGTGTGTAAAAAAGTATCGGCTTCAGAACAGATGTATTTGCACAGCTGATCTTTGGGAGGTAGAAGGTGGATATAAACCAGCAATTCTGATGGCTTTAGATTTCCTAAGAGAGTTGTTATTTTGCTTGCCATTAGCCTTTCTCTGACAGCAGTTTCTTTTTCTAACCAAGGTATTGAGGCAGAACAGAGTACAAACTAAAGTCATATCCTGCAAATGTTGTTCGTATGTTGCGATTGAAGAAAAACATCCTGGAGCGGTGTTTATTTTCCTTAACTGTCCCTCTTCAGGTGCAATAAACTATAGAAAATGTTGTTTCGATGTAGAGAATTACTTCTTGAGGGTGTCTTTGTTACTCATATTTTGCTTTGGATTAAGTAAATCTTCAGAGCTGGTGCTCTGAAGAGCACCTGAGAGCAACCCAAAGAATTTCTCTTCCATTTCAATGAGTAAGTAGCTTGGCAGGGTGGTGAGGGACAGGGAGATGGGGGCTGGGGACACCTGTTTGGACAGCAGAGTGCTCCTAGAGACACGGCGTTGTCACAGCTGTGTGGTAACTGCCTTGTTCATGACAGGCGACAAGGAGCTATTGGTATATATTTTTCTGCAGCTGGGGTGGCTGTTCATTTCCAAGGACCATCTGGGTAATTTTACCTGATGTGTTTTCCTTCTGTCACAGAACTGTACAGTTGACAGTGTCCATAAGGTCTTCTGTTCTTTTTCTGACTCTAGTTTTCTGGCACTTCTGCTGCTGTGGCTCATTCTTAAACTTGGTATTGGGAGGGGTATTTATGTGTTTTGTGTTTAGTGGAGAGAAGAAAATTGTTGAGGAGCAGGCTAAAGCTGATGTTCCTGTGCACCTTTCACGACATCATCACGTTACATCGCATCATCTGTCATCATCACTGCCTGCAGATGGAAATAGCAGGTTTTAGTGTTCCACTGGCTTCCTCCAATTCTGTCTTTCTGAGGAGGTTGTTGAAAGTCTGTGTCCCGCTGACTTCATTTCACTTTTCCAGCAATCAAACAGTAAAATATTAGTCTCTTGTTATGCACGTTAAACCAGAAATGCATCACTTTTAACGCAACTCCATCAGAAACTCTGTAACAGATGCCCTTGACATCTCTTAAGTTGTTGGCATTGGTTTCAAATCACCACTTCATTATGCAATATTTTGCTACTATTTTGAGTCATATTCACTGACATAGGTATATATCCAATTTAGGACATGCTTGTGTTTTCTCCTAGCTTTGAGCTGAGTACAAATAGCAAGGCGTTTTTCTCTATCTGGGTCAACTACTGAACTTAAATTCATCATTCTCTAACATGGAAGTTTTGCAAATAAGTGATGGAATTCTTAGAGCAAACTGTGTAAAAGAGGCTGTTGTGGTAAGTGAACAGCACCATAAAAACATTTCATGATCCCAGGAGAAGTACTCTATGAGTACACTTTTCAGAAATTTGCAGTATGCGTTTTCTGGGATGGATGTGTAATGGTGAGTGCCTATAGCAACAGAAGACATTTATATAACTGACATGCAGGCATAATAGTAAAGGCTATCTTAAGTAAGCTTGTTTATCAAGTTGTCCTTGATGACCAGAACCCTGTAGTCATTTTCCTTGTGATCGTAAACCAGCTGCGTTCAACCTACTGTATGTTAACCATTAACAGCGGGAATAGTCCCCGTTAAAAGTATGTCAGGTTTTCAAGAGCAGACTGGACAAAGCCCCAGGTAATCTGGTATGATCTCATAACTGACCCATCCGTCTGAGCAGAAGGTTGGGACTATGTGGATTTTTGAGGCCTGTTTCAGCTTGAGTTATGCTGTGACCCTATACTAAAAGTTAGAATTGACAGCGTGGACTTGGTGTGTTCTAAGTGTTTCCTAGAGTCTTGGACTCCCCTTAGTGTCTGTAGGGATATCAAAAATGCTTAGGATTTCCCCCCAAAATATAGTCATTCCATGTAAGAAATGGAAAGGAATTGTAAAAAGTATTTGTGCTCATGAAACAAGCTAGTTATTCTTGCTGCACCATGCTGGGTGTGATCGTAGCCTTATTAGGCATAGGTTCATTTGTTAATATAGGCGTTAAAGTATCAGTGATACAGAGATTCCTTCAACACAGAGTCTAGGAAAATCTAGTTGCATGTAAGAACCTGCAAATATGCTGAAGGAAGGAAAGTTACCTGGAAAGAGGGACTAGTAAAGCTGAATTGGTCATCTGTTGCTTTCTACAGAAAAGCTTAAGGGACATGGAAGTAAACGGGGTCATCAAGATCTAAGTTCAAGCTGTTGTTCTTCCCCTTAGAAATGATAGGAGAGCATTCTTAGAAATGTTAAACACAGAGAAATTGTAGTGATGAAAAAGTTCCTGAAAGAAAAGCAGGGCTCAATAGCCAAAAAGTACATTAAGTGAAAGGTTGGTGGTTTGTTTTGATTTTATTAAAAAAAAAAGACTGAAGACTGGTTGACTAGATTGAAGCGTGGTTTAGGCAATATTAAACAGAAAAGCTTCATTGGTGAAAACCACCAAATCGTTAACCACATATCTTAAAACCTTTGTGTTAGTAGCTGATCTATTTTAAAGAGTTTATTTGTCATGGCCTGACTTGGTTGTTGGTCCGTCCTAGTGTGGTTTGTGCTAACTTTTCTCAGTGTCTCAAGGGTAACTAAATGCTGGATGATTTAGTAGAACGGGCTTAGTTGTGTTGATCATTTCATCCTAAAGATGTGGCAGGACTAAATGCAGTCCCAGCAGAATTAGTTTGGAAATTACTCACTCAGAGCTTTGCTTAGAGTAACATCTACCCTGGAGGCTCCTGCTGTGTTCTCTTTGTGTCCTGGCTGCTTACTTAAGTGAAAGCCCAGGCTATGGGATCCAGTGCTCACTCACATCATCTTTGTAAAACTATCCTGAGATTACAGTCCTCAGAACTGGCGTAAATTAATAGTAGTAGTATTTTACTATCTTCTTTTGCTGCTTGTGGAATAATGAAGCGATACTTTGTTACTGAAGTTGCTGGGGTGATGACAAGCATGTACATTTCTGTAATTATTTTTATTTGAAAATAAGTATTTGTCTATTTTGACAGTCTCATTTTTCACGTTAGAAGTATTTTATTATTTTTATAAAGCACAATGCCGTTCTAAATTGCAGAAGGAGATAGCACTGTTTCATCAGATTGTGAGCTTTTGAAAGGCAGTATTCCCTTTTGGAAAAATTTAAGTTCTTAAGAACACTAACCTGATATTTTTGTCAGCAAGAGGCATGCGTATTAGGATATAGAGTCTATTCAGGTCTTTTTGTGTGCTTCCTAACGTTATTACGAATCTAAAACTTCTACCATGATGGCATGCTTTGTTCAGGACGAACTAACTGGGAAAAGAGAATGTGCAAAAACTTTGTAGCAATTTAAAAAATTTTCTTGCACCTAAATTTTAATTACTGTCCTAAAGGAGCATCATTGTCTTAATTGAATGTAGTTGCTTTCTGAAATATCTAAAGCATAGAATTAGAGTGGCTATTTCATAACTGCATTTTCACAATTCTAGTGAGGGGTGATGATATAATTTGTAGAAACTCTACCCTTTCCAATTTTGTTAACTCTGTGACCGTGTTCCTGTTTTGGTTCAGAGTTAACTTTCTTTTAAATGAATGTAAAGCATGTACTGTGTAGCCTGTACTACTGTAATAGTACAGAAATGTCTTTTTCAGGACTGAATTATTCTACATCTAAAATTCAGAGTAGACATAAAAAATTTTAATTACAATGCAGAAATACTCACATTTGCAGAATTGTTTGGCAGTACACGTTTTCTAGTGTTTTTGTGTTTTAACATCTGATAGGCAATGTAGAATAATAAACCCGTCCTGTGGATTTTTTGCTGCCTTCTTGCTCTTCTCTCTACGGCAAAGCTAGCCTACACATATACTTACATGTATTTAGTAACAAATCTGTGTTTATAATTTACAAAATACAGCAGGTGAAATGCAGGCTCCGAGAGAGAGAAAGTGCCCATTTCTGATTTTGTTCTCGTGTTAGATGCAGTGCAGAGGAATTGTGGAGTTTGCTTCGTTTTGCTTAAGTATCTTTTAATGTAATAAAGGAATCTGTGAAAGTATGTAAGTTTCTGTGGTAAATGCTAATGTTTGAAATCTAGAGAGGTGCTTTCAGTTCCCATATGCTTTTCCTGCTTCCAGAAGCAGCAGGGTGTTGGGTCGTGGCTGGGCTCCATCTGCCATGCCTGGCAGGGCTGTGCGACTTAACCTGGTCTGTTACATGAACATGACTTCTGGTAGGCAGTACTGAGCAGAGACGAAAGGAGGAGAGGTCTTGATGTAACCCTTCGGAACTAACCAAAATGCAGTTGTACAATTTGAACTTAGCAGAAGGGGGAGTAAGAAATGTGTTTCGGTCAGTAATACCAAGCAACAGGTAGCCCACACAGCTTGCAGAAGCAATTCCTCCAGATGCCTACGTATGGAACTTCAGCATCAGTATTTCTTACGGGGAGTACGTGTCCAATCTAAAAAGCATTTCTTTTGTTTTTAATGACCTACTTTGGTTACTAGAACTGTTCATTTTCCTTTTAAGTGACTTAAAAGAAATGCATTTAAAGTCAAGAACGTAATTCAATATTCTGAACGCTTCTGATGAATGTATTCTTACCCTTTCCTTTTGTCTCTGACTGCATGTATTTTCAGTTAGGATAATTAGCAACGAGATTTATGTTGAAAAGAATCCCAACTCCTGTATGTTCAGTTATAACCGGTTTGTAAAATTAAACCATGTTTTGATCAAATTTTTTTTCATGCCAACAGGCTGATTCCCTTTTTCTTTGGAGTGGGAAGGGAAGAGAAAGGGTGTTTTAAATATGGTTGAGGAGACTACCATCAGAAAATTCAAATGAAGGGAAAAAAGGGATGATGAAGGGTAACTTGCATAATAAAATTAATGTCAAAAATGAGTGTTTCTTCAGTATGTCTCATTAGGACGGCAAGTATTTCTCGCTTGGAACACTTTTTGTGTTTTCTCCAATGTAGAGACGAGGCATGGCATATTTCTTCTCCCCTCCCACCCCTTGCTAAGTAGTGAATGTATGTGGAACAGCATTCCTACACTCATCCAAAAGATTTTGTTTGAATTATCTGAAGCTGGTTTGTTGTGGTTTTGCTGACAGTGGCTGGGATCCTTCAAGCTGATTTGGCATGCTGCAGTGGTGCCTGTGTTGAGGAGTCAGAATTTTCCCAAAGCTTTTCCAGATAAACAGAAGACCAGGGACACTGAACATATCATTTCTTTGAAAGGCCTCTTCATTCTTGGGAGTGGTGGTATACAGGCCCCAATTCCTCGGCTACAGAACAGAATTAAAAACTCAAGAAAATAATAGCCAAACGATTAAGATGGGAGAGAGTTTACGATGTCATGTGCTTTTTGATATTCTTTCTTACTGTAGGCATGAGCAACAGCTAGGGCATGTTCTGCAAAGCTGGAGACAGGAAGGACTTGTTTAGATCCTGGCCTTGGTGACTGAATAGTTGGATAAATGGTTCATTTCCCAGCATTTTTAATTAAAGCCTGAGTATTTCAGTGTCTTGATATCAGTAGCTCTTGCAAATGCTTTACCCAAGATGTAGAAAGGGAAGGTTATTTATCACCCAGCTGAAAATATCTTTTTACCCTCATTCAGAAAATACTTTTCCCAGGTTTGCCAGCTAATTAGATAGCCTGCATGTTTTGTTAGAGGTGGTTGTTGGTTGGCTTGTTTTTTTTTTTTTTTTATTGAAACACCCCCAGTATTTTGAAAGGAGTTCTTGGAAGTCTCAAATTAAGGATGTTCACACAATTCATTGCAAAATACAATTTCTGACTGATTCAATTTAAAGTGTCACTGGCAGCTGGCAGCACTGGTCGTAAAGAACAGGAAACAACGTGTTGAATGTGAGTCCAAAGAGCCACTGTTGTAACGATTCCGCTCCTTCCAGACCGGCAGTGTTATCTGTGAGACTGAGGAGCAGTGAGGCTGTTTTGGGGGAACAGGATGATCTTTGTGTGTGGAGCTGAAGAAACCAGATCCTAGTGGCGCAGCTGTGCTCCAAGCAGTTAAACTGGGGACACATTGTACGCTGAGGAAAAGGCAAAGTTAGGCTCCTTTCAGAATTCTAATTGTAGTGTGGGAGCTCACCTTTGAAGAAGATTCAACCTCAGATTTATTTATTGATGTGTCTTTCCTGTTCTACGATTTCTTGGTTGTGTTAGAGTATTCTGGTGTGAGGCAGAGTGCCTAAACTGCCAAAGATAGGATTTGTATGCAAAGTCTGCCCAATTTATTTTTTTTTCAATGGGAAATGCATATTGTAAATAAAATTCCTATTGGTTTGTTTTATGTTAATTTAGTTCAAGAATTTTAACAGTTATGTATTTATGTCTGACTTTGGCTCTTAGGTCTGGGTGGTCTTTGGTCCTGCACGGTTTTGGAAAAGTCTGAACCTTTTCTTTCCCACATCCAGAAACACGACTCAAGATCGTAAGGACTGTGCGCTTCTGAATGATGAAAGTGTTTGTCTCATAGATCACTTTCACAATTTTAAAACCATTTTTACATTTAGATGCTGACAGAACTGAATAAAGAAGTCACTCTTCTATTAATTTCAACTATCTTGTATACACTTCTTCACTCTTAAGATGACCAAGAATTTTTTAAATAGCTTTGTAGTACTGATTTAAAAATATATGAATTGCTTTTGTAAATGGAATGTCTGGAATACGAGGGGGAAGATTCCAGAGAAGAAGAAAGATTTAGTTTTACCCGAGAACAACATTGAATTTTGAAGCTGAGTTCTTTAATGCGATCTTTGAATCTTTCTTTTCTTTTTTCTTTTTTTCACAAAAGGTAGATATAACAGAGGAAAAGTTTGCTCTCTGGATTCTTTTTTGGGCTCTAAGGCAACTCAAACTAGGTGTTTAAAAATGAAATTTCTGCATTTTATTAGCTTGCCTTTCTTGTTCTGCTTGTGCAACATGTAATGGGGCCTTACAAAGATTAGGGTGGAATGCTGTTTATCCTTGTTTTAATATGAGTGAAGTTGTTATAACCTATTACCATGCAAATGTCTGGGAGTATGAGAAATGCAGTCAGTTTAACTCCAGTTGTCCTCTTAAATGAAAGAAGGGTTGAATGTTTCCATTCTTACATGCAAGACTAGTAATAGTACCCTCGGATGAGGCAGCACTTCCATAGGGAGGTTAATACAGTGGCGAATGGTGGTTGCAGTTGCTGCAGTTAGGAGCCAGGACCTGTGAGAAGCTGAAGCTGTAGCAAGCTAATTTGTTGCCCATCAATGGTAGGGACTGATGAACTGTTACTTCTGTGCTGGGGTGAGCTGGCAAAATGTTAATACCTTGAAATGGTTTGGGCAGTCTGACGTTGTCCATCAGTAAGCCCCAAGATTAATTGCAGAAAGTTGATCCCATTCCTTCACTGCAGTAATAGACAGGGGCGTGTGATGCTTCACTTACATATATCATACAAAGTATGTGCTGCCTTATCTACTGAGGATATACAGTGCTCTTCTAATTGGGTCTTTTTAGTTTCTTTGTTTACTCACTGGGGGATGTAGTCTTTCTTACAAAATGCTGTCTTAAAAGTGAGAAGGCTGTTTTGCCTGGAATTTTTAAATCTTCATGAAATAGCCGTTGACGAAATTTTCACCTGGACACTTTATTTTGTCACAGTTTTAAGTAACTGAAAAGTGTCTTAAATTGCTGGGAGTCTGAAGGGCCTTTCATCAGTGCTTTGCTTTCAGAAACGAAGCTGATAACTGTCTACTTTTTTAAAGGAAAAAATATAAAATCTATAGCCAAGAAAACTCATTTCTGCTTTATACAGGTAAGGTGATGAAAGAAACAGTTAATTTTTACTTTTTAAAAAAATTACTATTTTAAGTGCTGTCAAATGGCATGGGTCAGTATACGAGCTTTTTTCTTTGCTAATTTGATCAAAGTTTGTTGTCCCATTGGGCTGGGGTCTATGAATATTTAAGTAACGGATGAAGGGGGAGGCAACTCAGTGCTGCTGTGCAACGTGCCGTGCAGTCCAACCTCTTCTGCGCTGGGCTTGTGCCCTGTGCCCAGCCATGGTTTTGCCTAAAGGTGTTCTCCACGTAGACATATTCTCACCTGCAGAACGAAGATTACCTGACTGGTGCGTTATTGCTGAGGATGAGTTCCGACAAAAAATCGCTGATGCGAGGAGCTGCAGGAGAAGATGTCTAGCAGCCAGGGAGGGCTAATGCAGGATAAGGCTCTGGAATACAGAAAACTTGATGGAGTTAAAGGACAAAGAGAGCTTTGTGGTAGACCCTGAAGCAAACTGTAGAAAGGCATTAATAGGCTGCTTGTTTGGGCTTCAAATTAAATAGATTGATACGGGTCACTCTCTCAGAGGAGAATTGTGATACATCTTCAGGTGTTTAAGCCTTATCTAAGATGATAGTGTTAATAAATAATGGTCCCTGCGTGTTAAATTAAGAAATAGTGGGTTTGTGATGTAGAAGTAATTTCCCTTTTGCTTATACTTGGTGGGAGAAGTTACGGGTCTGAGCTTTCAGTCTTGGACTGTAAGAAAGTTGTAGCTATTGTATATGCATTGAGATGTTTTTCAATCAAATTCTTACCTAATAACCACAGTCACTCTGCAGCGCCTTCACGTGGAGTCTGCTGTCTCCACTCCAGTGTTGCTGTGGAGCAACTGCTTTTTACAATTGTATACATCAGACAACTGCGTATCCGTGACCCTTTCTTCTTAACCATGTAACCTGTGAAATATGCTTTGGGTAGTGATTCACGTGGTCATTCTCTCTTCCCCACCACCTTGATTTACTTGTCTGATTTGTCTTCTGAGAAGAGAAAGGGCCAAAGCAACATCTGAAAATAATGGTGTTTGAGTAGGAACAGAAGAACTTTTTGTAATAGCATGCTACAAATTATGTGATTCCCAGAGCATATCTTCCCGCATATATTATTGGTGCTATAAGGTCAGTCTACGTGCAGTTTAAAAGCAAAACAAATCCAACCCAAACACAGTTTTATGTATAAATTTTGCTGTGTTTTATAAAGTTAGAAGCGTTCTTACATATGGAAATCACCATTTCAAAGCTATATTGATAACTTCACTAACTTTTTCTAAATGTTAGTTAAAGACATGAGAGTTTACAATAAGAATGGCTGGATATTCTTCAGTATGCTTGATGTGCGTGGGAACTGTTGGGGAGTAGAGGAAAGGGATTGTTTCATTTATTTTTTTTTCTTACTCAACTAGAAACTAGAATCATTTTCAGATGTTCTACAATTTCATGAAGAATAAACTAGCCTTAGTGGAAGTCTTACCGGAGGTGGCAAACTATAAAGATCATTTATCCTGAAGAAAGAGGGTTTTTTCTTCTGCTGCTTTCCTGTCCCCCCACCACTTCGGAATTCAGTGTCATTTGAAAGTCATCTTGGGTCAGAAGAAAAATGTTCAGGAACCAGAATTAATGGTTTCTGTGCAGGGGGCTATGAGGGAGGAACTAATTCAGGATTTAGGGTGGCTTTCCTTAGGAACATTAAGAAAGCAAAACTTTCGTCTCAGGTGGATGGTGAGCACAACTCTTTAATAGTGCAAACAGGGTAACATGTGTGTACCCAACTCATGTTAAGTGCTAATGATAAGCCTTCTTTGACTCTGGGACCTCATATGCTATCAGCTCCACATAAAATTCCTATTTATCCTTGCATTATGTGCATTTGTTTGTGCTATTATTATTGGCAACCCCCTCACTGCTGTGTTTTCTTCTTTCCTCCTACATGCTTGTGTATTCTACAGTATTGTTTGTTCAATCTCATTTTAGGTCTCCTTTTTCATGACAATCTGATGAACGCATTTCTGTTTTTACAGGAATTTAATCCTTGCTTTGGCTTCATAGCTGTTTATCTATCTAGTGAATGCAGCTTTTTGTATGCCCTTTAAAATTACATGATGAGGTGTTCAGGGGAAGAAACCAAACATCTTTTCTAGGTTTGTAAAGCGTTCAGCTAAAAAAACCCACCATAAATGAATATTTATGGACAAATGCTTGTGTGGCATGCTAGGTGAAGAATGCATAGATAAAAAATAAAATACACACAGTTGCAGTTTACTGAGCAGGAAAACAGCTTGATGAACTAGAAATTTATCTTGCAGAATGCGAGCTTAGAAGTAAATAGATCTGAAATGCAGTTTAAACCAGGGCAAGATCTTAAATGAATTTATCAAACGGTGTGGATTTTCTAGTGTTTGGATTTTTTTATTTTTCACAAACGAGGCTCAAGAGATGATGAAGGTAAGGGCAGAATCTGTTGTTTGGTACAGATTTTGTCAAGGAAAATGGAAGCTCCAGGGCAAGTGCTGCACGGTTTAGCTGACCGGAAAATGTCTGTCTTTATGGCCGTAGCTAAAGCATTAAAAACTAACTATGCACTGTAAAATAAAGAGAGGCGTTAAAGGTTGGTTTTGTGCATTCTGGTTACTATAAAGTTCTGTAGAGGTACTAGACTGCGTCTTTTCTGAAGGCTGAGAGGAAAAATAGCTGGTTTGCTGTATTTTTTAAGATCATCTTGAGCCTCAATTAGGGTAGTTACGGTAGAGTGTAATCTGCTGCATCTGGCTATTCCCACATGTGAATTTAAAGACTGGAACTGTGCTCAGTGAGTCAGAGGAGAGCATCCCTAGAAGAGAGGAGCTGCTTTGACGGCAGGGCAGGGGACTAAACCAGACTGAGAAGATAACAGCGACTTCCTTAATCCGATGGCATTGCTTGTAATGTTATCTGGGTGAACATCTTCAGGAGAAGCTGTAACACATCTCTGGGGTTCGGGCGAGTAGGTTATTTGTAAGCTCTGGGTATCGGAACAGCTGACTCCTCACCATGCCAAACAGGATTAAACAGACTGACACTCTGGGATCGCTTCACTCAGTAAATCCTACCTGCTGCAGCAACGGGCAGCCGAGTGGCTGTAAATACTGGATCCTGGATTTAGGTACAAATGTATGCAATAGAGATAATGGGCTGGGAGGAGGAAGGTTGGTTGGCTGGGGAATGTTTTCAAATCTACACAGGAGTTTAGTAGGATGCTTGTTTTCTTCTTCTCTCTCTGCTCTACTCTTCCCCCCCTCTGACCCCAGTCAAAAAATGCAGAGCATAACAGAAAGGACCTGTACTGGAAAGGGAGCAGTTATGGAACGACTCTGTTCTGTAAACTCCTGGGATGCTGTACAGTAAGCTCTTTCAGAAAAAGCATGTAATATGCATATGCTACTTTATTTTTTTTTGTTTTAGTTGAACTGTGGAAATGAGAAACGGTAGCTCTTGCTCTGTGAAATGTTATTAACGGTAGTAATTTGTTTTAAGAGCTTAGAAGAAATTTTCTTAGAATGTTGCTGCTAAACCAAAAAATCATAGATTGTTTAATATCTACCACTTCTGTTAAATTATTGTTGAGAATTTGGGGAATAGAGCTTGAAAAGAAAGGGCGGTTGGGAAATAAATTGGTCTGTGTGAAATTTATTTAGACATATCATTGATTCTGAAAGGTAGTATGGAGGAAAGCTATGCTGTTTCAGTCTCGACTGGAGAAGCACAGAGGTTAGAGTAGGGATGTTCATGTTAAACTCAGTTGTTGAGTCTTCTCCTCCTCCCTTGTAATTTTAACAGGAAACAATATTTGTCCTTGGTGTTTGGACTGTTGCTGCAGAACAAGTTCAGTTCTCATACGTAACAGTCTGAAATGTCTGCAGGGAGCTAACCTTCAGTGTCTGGAGCTGAGGCAGCTGTTGGGATCCTGCCTTTTCAAATGCAAGTTGTTTGCAGCGGGGTTGAAGTCTTACAAACCTGTTGCTGTGCGGGTATACTTAAAATAAGCAGCAAAAGGCAAGTTATAATCTTGTTTTGTTTATTAGTATCCAATCTGCTGTTATAGCTGGACTGAGAGGAGAGGGAGGATGGTAGAAGGGTTGCAAACGTGAAATCAAGGATGTAATGGAAAGTAATCTTATAGGGGACATCTGAAGATAGGGTCGCATGTCAGTGGGGTGGTAGTAACTCTCAGGAGTTCCTTGAAAGATAACGGGGCATCAGAGTAGCAGGCAGAGGGAGTTCATGTTGTCAGGCTATCACTTCTGAGCCCAGCGACAGAGTTCTGTTCTCAGAAAGCTGCTCCGTAGCCCCCAGTGCTGCGCAATCATTTCCTAAAACAACAATTATTCCAGTTTTTAGAAGTAAACAGGTACAGAGTATGTTGCAGGGAGGTGGAGCTGAAAGGAGTCAGTTACAAATAATAGGCGGATGCTTTGCAGCAAAATATTTTACAGCAAGTGCTCACCCAGAGCTGTGACTACCTAGTGCAGCTGGAGGTCTGTTAATGGCACGGCAAGAGTCTTTTCCCCTTTCTGTTGCTTTGCGTTTTCCTCTCTTCGCTGGAGCTCATGTGCTTCATTTTTTGAACTCTTGTTGCTTGCGGTGGTTAGTCAGGCTCAAATCTATCTGTTTTTTACTTCCAAAGAATTTTTAGAAAACAAGTTTTTTTTAAAGTGCTGGGTGTAGTCAGTCCTGATCAGCGAGATGCTATCCGTTATTACCATAAATTAAGATCATAGACATGTACAAAGTCTTGTTTGGCAAGCATACATGGTTTCACAAACATTCTTCATTGTTCTCTCTCTGTTTCTTAAAAACAGATGTCCATGTGTACAGACCATGTTGTAAGGAGGCTCAATAGCCTTTCATAATAGGGGAACAAAGCTTGCTTGCCACAGTGTAACTGTAGCTATGCCATCATCTTGAACTGGAAAGAGTAAAAAATTGTATCTGTAGTATTTCTGGCCACTGCAAACTGGCTATTTGGGATTTAGGTGAATATTCAGAAAGTGTTCCACTGCATGGTTTTATTCATAGAAGACTTTAACTGAGGTTTTGTCTTTGCTTAAGGAATTTTTAAGGATTTAAAAATTTGGTTTATTCTTCATTAAAATGTTAGAGTACATACATGCGTAATTAATAATTATGCACTCCTGTTTAAATGATCTGAGTTCTGTCCCCACTTATTCACAAAGTCTGAAGGAGGAAAAATACATTCTGATTTAGGGGAGAAAGAGAATAGGGCTTTGAATAACGAATTGGCAAGAAACTACTGAAATTAATAAATAAGTATTGTATTTTTGCCTTTATCTGGCATTAGTTGGAGAAGGCAGCGGTGGTGGTAGGAGGAAACCAATTCTCATGGTAATTCCACCCATTCCTGTAACTTAAAAATGCTCTGCATTTGAAACAAGTCTGGAGAAATATCAAAGTTGTTTATGGTTATCTGGCTGGAGAGAGTGTTGAGTAGTTTGCCTGGAGCTGAATATTGGAAATAATAACATCTTTTTTTAGTTACCTTATGAGCTAGAAGAAACAATAGGATGTATGTGTTTCAGTCCCTAAGTGGATCGTGTGAGTCTGTATTTCACTTGGGAAATTTGAGAGGCAAATCTCATGGATGCAATCCAGGATGGAATCCAACAAAACCAAAATTTATCCTGAAGTTATTAACCATCTGGGGGCTGGTTTGGAGGGGGAGAGGTGATTGTAGGAGTAGAGAGAGTTCTCATTTGGCTTTGAAGAAATACATTTATTATATGTGCAATGGATTGCTTAAAAGAATGTATATGAATCAAATTGGCTTTCTTTTTCCTTTTTCATAACATTTTATGGTATATCAAGCCTCAGAAATAATTCATCCATAAAACAGGATGCTTTTACTGTAGAGTAATTGTTAGCAAATGGTGTCCAAGAGAGGATAAGAGGTCTCTGAGGACCGGACTCAGAGGATGCAGTGGGAGAGTCCAGTATTACTAATGGGTTGGTGTAATTCTTGGCGTAGATCCACCTCTACACTTTGAAAGTCTATTCTTTTAAAATACAGATGGAAGCTGTTAAGTATGTGCTGTGTGTGCTTTTCCATCTCCACAAAGAGCATGCAACAAAAATCCCCCTGAAACTGAGCTCATGTATCAGCTATATAGTTACATATGCAAAGGTACTGCTTTCCTGACCTGTATGTCCTTCCTTGCTGTTCTTGCAGCATGGCTTTTTTGAGTCCTTAGGCTGCAGGACTTGCAAGAGAGTTGGCTGAAGGTGCTGTTTCTTGGCTGGTAAAAACTGAACTATGGTTCAGGTACTGCCAGCTTATTTACCATGCGCTTGCACATGGCATCCAGCTGCTTCTCTTGCGTCAACACTAGCAGTCACTCAGGCAGCCAGACCAGGGAACTGATCCGGTAGAAAATGCTATACCCCTCCCTCCTGCCCCCTCTCCCCCGAAAAAAAACCCAAAGTTTTCAGGTGTAGGAGCTTATGCAAGAGAGATACTGATGTCCTTTCATAACTGCCATCCCTGCTCATGAACCTGAAAATTTGAGGCTTGTGTTTTTTGCTCTGAGTGAGCTGGTAAGATCCACAGTTACCCACTTGACAATGCCATATTTTCAGTCATGTAGCTGTCAGGTGGGTTACCTGCTTTGTGAAATAAGCCAAAACAGCAGTGCAGATCAGATGTGTGTATGGAGTTAGCCCCAGGCAGCCTTCTGTCTCCAGTCCTTGGAAGTCTGCTCCCTGTACTCCATTGCTTTCCGCTCTGACCTTGTATAAGTACTGCATGAAAATGGAGTCATTTAAAATGGGTCTGTTACCCCTAACTCCATCTCAAACCAGCTACTCAGCTCTGAGTTTTAAAGACTTTTGAAAGATGTAAAGGGTAATTTATGCTTTTCCTGAAGGAAATGTCATTAGGTTTATAATGCAAATTTCATGTAATAAGGATTTGTGACTCCATTTCTGTAACAAGAAATAAACACTTTCATATAAGCCCTTTTGGATTTTGCTAAGATGACTGTATTCCTGTATATCACTAGTGAAATATATTCAAAACATCAAGCAGTGAAGAACTTACAGTTTTAACCTCAAAAAAGATGATGGGAAAACGAGTAGTCAGTACCAAGAAGGCTTCCTGGAGAGAGAGACCAGAAGGATTATTGATAAAACTTTGAAAAGAAGGGTGAAGTGTGATTACATACCAGGAAAAACATGGCTGCCTCTTTACCTTCTTGTCGCATCTCTCGGAGCATATCTGTAACTAAACATCTGGTGCATACAGTTTTGTATCATGGTCAAGAATCTGCATTGAATGGATGGGCTTAAACTGAGCAAAGTAGAACTGCCTCAGATCCTATTTCGATTTAATTTGCCTCTTGCTATGCTATACCTCTATTTTAGACAAACGACTTCAGTGAGGCAGCAGCATAAGAATGAGCTATCACCTTACATAATGAAAGTTGCCTCTAGGTGCTCATTGCGAGTCTGGTAACGAACAATGTGCTCATAGTCTGCCTTTGAACGTGGCTTCAGGCAGCTGCAACAATCCATTGAATTTGCTCATCAAGGCTTGTGCTAACTCTCCTTTAGTGGAGGTGATGAGAAGAATAGAATTTAGGTGGTGTAAGTGTATTCCATATTACTTTGAAAAGACAACATTGGTAACGTAACAATCCTTTCCCTGTAAGGATTGGTTTTCCTCATGGAGAATAGTAAAGTACGTTTATTAAACCACTTTTTGGTTTTGTTTTGTTTCCTTGCATTTGAGCATGGGATTGGACACCTCCAGTCAAAGTTCTTGAATGAGTGGTTAAAAAAAACCAACCCAACATATCCAACTGCATGGGGTAGTTTGCTCAAAGAAAAGAGCTTCGTCAAGATCCACTGTCTAGATGCATGGTATGAAGTGCTAGGGACCTGATCAAAAGAAGAAATGTTTTTTCAATAGAAAAAGAAATAGAAGCTAATTACATTCCTCGTCTTTTTTCCTCCACAGAACTTATTTTCCCCTATATTTAGGCTTACAGTTGAGTCTATAACTTAAAAAGGTGATTTACTGTAACAGTATTGTCGTGTAGATGTTGTTATTGATACCAGTTTTCCCCCTCCCTCCCCCTGCTTTGTGTCTAATCAAAGCAAGCAACGAGAATTCTAGTTTATTGCCTTTCAAAAGAAGTGCAGTAGTAGCTCTTTTTCTTTCCTTTTGATTCCTACTTCCAAACCAGTTTTGGACAGCTCTGCCATGATCCTATCACATAATTTTCCTGTGGCCACTTACATAATATTAGATGGATGGGATCTGAGGAATGATTCAAGGAACTGAGATTTAGGTGACTGGGTGGGCAAGGCAGTTCACGACATCACCTTCCTCCCGAGCCTTTATGGGAATAATTGAAGGAAATAAAAACAACAGAGAAGTTGCATGGCAAAATGTAACTTTTTCTCTGTGTGTGATGTGGACTTGATAGTGCCAAAGAAAATTCAGCACTGCCTATGTTATTCCTGAAGAGACTGTAACCAAGTTAACGAACACGGCAATGATGGTTTCAATTTTTAGTATTTGGTGTATATTAATTGCACGTTGAGATAAAATGTCACATCTTCCATTAATTCCTAGTTTGCTTTTTTTAAAATATATCTATACCGAGGAGCTATCTTTTCCCTTTTAACCCAATCTTTATTGACTGACAAAGTTGTGGGGGAGTATCTTCCCCTTTCCTAATCCTTTAAAATACTTCATCCTGAAAAGGCATCTGTGCAGAAGTTTGCCATTATGACTTTCAATGGCTATCTGCTAGTCAACCTTGACTATGAGTCAGTTTTTAAAAAAAATAAAAATTTACATTTCCAGTGTGGCTGACCTTTTTTAAAATCATGTGTGCTCTCGTTGCATTGCTCAGGTTACGTGTCCATCTGAAGACAAAAAGTTTAAAACCAGTTCGGTTTCCAGTCACTGTAATCTAAGACTGCTCTTGATAATGCAGTTATTGAGGTGGGACTGAACGCAGAGGAAGTTGTCTGTCATCACCTACAGTCATGTAGTTACGCAGTGTGGAGGCAGTGGCATGGCTCTAAGGGCCTGACTCTGCTCATTACTACTCCAGGTAGTGTGTGCACTGAAAAGTTCAACGTTTTACACTGCAAAGCAATGTTAGTACAGTTAGTTTCTATCACTGTCACTGATATCAATTAGTTGGATAGGAAGAAAACATCTTTTTAATATAGGAATTTTGGGAGACCAGTTTTTGTCGCTGCTTTAGCCATTCCATCTTCCCTCCCGATTCCTTTAATTACTTTCTCAATTTATTTTTTGAGGGCTACAGCAGTATAACATTTGGAAAGAGAAAATGACCAAAGTTATTGTATCACCCCAAAGCTAAACCATACGAGTATATTATTATTAAGCTTATGGCAGAGTTCCTAACTTGAGATTGATGTGTTTGTACAGCTGTTGCTAAAGCTGTGGCTCCAAACAATCGCTAGTTGTTCTAATGAACTCTTCTGCTTTGAATCAAGAGGATGGGGGGAAAGGAAAAAAGACTGTTAAAATTGCTGTTGGATTAGTGTGTGTATTTAGGTTAACGTGTAACTGCAGTAGGTGAAGAGAACAGGAAACAAGTATTTTTTTAATACAAGTAGTCTAATAACTTGTTTTTTTTAAATAAATAAAATTCGATAAAGTCATTTCTTTTGTATCGTTTGTTATTGTAACTTGATACTAGCACTGTGTACTGTGTCTTTATGAACGTTACTAGTACCCTTGGAGATATGCTTAGCAATTTTTATTAGTATCAACCCTTTGTGTTTCAAAGTATGTTTATTGACTCTTGTCATACATTATCTCAGTTTTATTAGAGATATTTTTGGAGGTTTTCTCATGTGTTGGAAATTTTTAAGGTATTTGGAAAAGAGAATAAAATACATTTACTTTCATGTTCTCTTAGAGACCACTCATTTGTAACTACATGGCAGAGGTTATACTTGCTCGATTTTTTTCAAACTTCTGGACAAAAGAAAAAAAATAATGTTGGCTTAGCATTTTATGCTGATTTTATGTATGATTGGTTTTTGTCTTCATAATTGTGAAGTTTGTTTTTATCACTTACATAAGGGTAGTGGAAGCTAATTTCCTCCCTATCCATGTGTATATTCTCAATTTCAAAAGTGCACCAGCAGAACTGTGCATCCCCTGTTTCCTTTTGAGATCAGACTTGCTCCAACTTGCTCGCAATAACCTAGTTCATATGCAGCCTTTTTGTTGGAGTAGTGGAGGATGTTTTAAAATCTGCAGGGGATAAATTCCTTCCATTGGGATGCTCTGCGTTGCTGAGCTTTTGCACAGGGAAGCATGAAATGTGTTGCTTTAAATAACGTCTGTGATCGTGATTCTTCCTACTGCAGTTTCTGCAGACTTGCTTCTCTCCCTCCCTTCCCCCATGTCTTTCTCTGCTTTCAGTAGAGCCGAGGACTTGCTGAATGCATCTTCTTTTCCCTTTGGTTGGCTGTTTTGTTATCTATGTTGAACTGGACATTTTTGTTTCATATCTGTTCATATCTTCCTCTTCTGGACTGATGCACGCAGCGTATCAGACAGGCTGCTGCGTGGCTTCAGGGCTGTCTTTCTGGGACTGGCATTCATTTTTATCCTTTTCCTAGGGAAAAATTCTTTTGCAGCAAAAGTTTAAGTAGCAGATGATAAAACCCTGCAGCTCAGTAGCAGATGAGTGAAAATGGATCGTGCAGTTGCCCCAATTAAAATCTGAAACTGCTTATCGCAAATCTTGTGTCGATGGTGGTTCCCATTTGTAGTATGTGACGTACAGCTCTCCACCAAGAGCAGAGCCGCATCTTTGCTGCTAACCTCACGCAGCATGGCTCTTCAAAAGTAGGTTGCACACAGCATGCATGAGACAAATAGCTTGTCAACAGTCAGCAGAACTCTCTGTCTAGTGTCTTAAGCGCCAGCGCTGCCTACAAGGCCCAGGCCCAGAGCTTCTGCCTTCACCCTCTTCCTTCTTTGGCTCAGACCCCGCTGCTCCCCACCAGCTAGCTGCTTGGTGGTGTTAAAGGCGGCGAGTGCTGTAACTTGGAGCAGTTGGAAGGAAGCTGATGCTGCCAGCTCCCACGGCTTCAGGAGCTGTGTTGTGCCCTCAACCAGCTTCCCGTGCTGAGATCTTAAACTAACGAGCAGCAGTGGGGAGCAGGCAAGAGGCGAGGGGTTATGCGCAGCTCTTCTCCAACTCAGCCTGGCGTGGCGGCAACGGCCCTGGGCCTGGAACGCAGTCGTTCCTGGCATTCACCGCTCCTCTTACATCCGTTCTTCTGGAGGGAGGAGTGGATGAGCCATGCCTTCATCTGATCTTCTGCTTTGGTCATCCTAAAGTAGTTGGATATTGCTGATGCTAGGCATCTGGCAAAAATCGCGTATAAATAAGACTTCGTAAAATATACATGACTCTGTAGTAAAGCTGCAAAACACCCACACTTTGAAAATGGGTGATGTAGTTGAGACTTCGTGAAACATCTCAGTGAGAAATTGATCTTGAAAGCTACCATATTTAAAGGGAAACAGGGAAATTACATTGGTGCTGTGGGAAAACTTGCTTTCTAATATAGAAAAGCAGTATTTCTCTTGTTTTCTTTCTTTGTTTGCACTGAAGAGCTTTCACAACTATTTAATGAAAGAAAGGTGTCACCTTAATATTCTTAATTACATGGTGTGTGTCAGCCCCTGTGAGGGAGTTAACTGTAACTTAAATCCGTCCGTGAAAATCTTGCCTACTGTAGCTCCGTAGAGCAAGTAATGTTATGTGCTCCTTCACGGTGGTGTAAAATGATACCATATATCAGGAGGCACAGGTGAAGAGCAAGAGGTTACTAACTGATGGCCCCAGCTGGCCCAAAGAGACTTGTGGAGATAGTGCAAGACAAGGAGAAAACTTTGCCTGAAAATTAGAACATGGGCTTCTGTTCATGAGCGCTTACGCAAAAGCATGCAAGCCCCTGTGCAATTAGCAGTTAGTAGAACTAAACCACCACCACCCTCCTTCTAGCTGGAGATAATCGTATTAAAATCATCAGGGCACGTGCTTTGATCTGTAGAGAGGTTAGAGAGGGTGGCTCGGTGCACTGACAGAGACCAAGAACTTGACTGAGAAACAGTGCCAAGTGACACAAATCCATCCTCGGCATGTCCTGCCAGGCACGTGGATGTAGCTGTCTTTAAATCTGAGCAAACAGGTGGTCAAAAGAGTGGAGCTGAGATCAAGACGTTGCCTGTTAAAATATAAGCGGCGTACAGGGAAAGCTGAGTTTTAATCTAGTAAAAGCCTGTGGTTTTCACAAACTGGGAAACTAAACTCAGCAGTGTGAATAACTTTTAATACTTCCAGCTTGTGACACAAGGTATACTTCCCTCCAGAAATAGGAGAGAATTATAGCTTATTGTGGGGCATTTAATTCTTTGCAAAGTCCACTCTTCCCTTCTGTAGTGCTGCCTTGTGCTTGTAGTAATACACAAGATGTAGGTTTGGGGGTTTGTACCCCTGTGGTCTGAATTCCAGGCAGCACAAACAGAACTACTTCTGTTAACCTGGGAAAGTTTTTTTCTGGCACAGTATCATACCTTNGAGGGATTTTTTTCCATCTAAATTTTGTTGGTGTTTAGCTCCTAGATAGCGGTTGATGTGTTCACAGCTCTCTCTGTGTGCAAGCTATAATGCATGTGAAATTATTTAAAAGTTTAAATGTAAAACCTTGATTTTACATTGACGGGGTAGGAAGGCAGGAGAGGATATTAAGAAGAAAAATAATTGTAAAATGGTAATAACATAAGTGTATTAAACCCTTCAGGCATATGCCACTAATTTTCGAACTCAAATGAACAGTATGTTCTTTTTGCCCTTAATCAGAGATTTTCTTCATTCCTTTTTCTAGTGCCGTTGCAAATATGTCTGTTGGATGACGTTCCTCAATTTCAGAAAGACCTTTGGAAGTTAAGATGACAGTGCCTGTCTTGGGAGGAGGGGTTTGTTTTTTTAATTGCCGACAGGCTTGTGGGGCAGCTTAGTATCTCATTAAGAGAAGCTGAAGAGTATCTAGCCTCAAGCTTAGAATTCCAGTCTATCTGATATTAACATAATTGGGTTTTGATGACTTGGAAGACTTAATTACTGAATACATTTAAATCCAAGTGCTCTGGCCTAGTGTCTGTATCAGGCAAAATTAATACAGATAACTTATTAATCAGGGAAGATATACTAAGGAGTTGAACTCATTGTCTATTCACACGCTGAAAATAATACAAATTGTGTTTCAGCATAGTGCATAACTTGAAATAAAAGGCAGGAAGGGTTTGCTGACCAGAGATGAAGAATGAGTGTGTTTGTTCCATTCCAAACCCAAGTGTGATCGAAGGATTTTCCTTTATGTATTGAGTACTAGCTTTCTGCATTTTGTGAAAATTTTTTTAAGAAACTAGTTTCATGAAAATTATTGCACTATCTCTCTATCATATATGAAACTCATACTCCCCAAAGGGCATGTGGAAATTCCCCATTTGCAAGTCTGATAAAGCTCAAGCTGCACTGTCTTTAATGGTGGATTGTTAAAGTTGAAACACATCTAACGCCTTTTGATGTATACTCCAGTATTGGTTTACAAAAAATACACAGTGAGGGCAGTCTAAAGAGGATACCCACCAGGAGAGAAATAAAATTCTCAACACATACAAAAGTATCTGAATGATCTTGTACATGGCAGATTGATAGCCTGTTACTTCAAAAGCAGCTCCCAGGCAGAAACTGCATGTCTGTGTCCACAAATAAAATAAACCTTGCACTCTTTTTTTTTTTTTCCAAGCTTTCCCCATCTCATAACAAATGATGACTGTGTACGCGGGCAGGGTTTTATGGGCTTTTGTCATTAGATGCTTGTAAATTATTTTTGTTTCTTCTGATGGTACGCTGACTTGGCTCAGATTGGGGCATGCGTGTTTGTAGGTAGATACGAGCTTGGGAGATCACTGAACTCTACCTGTTTCCAGTTTACGTATTAAACTTGCAAGTGCATCAGTGTAGATCACACTGTCTGTGGTTTGAACCAACAAGCAGCTCTTGTCCCCAGATATTCCTAATGTACCTGCATCAAATCTTACTGATCAGCTGGTTAATTGCCCTGTGTGATGGGTTTTGTGGGCTCTCTGGTCCTTAAAGACCTGGATGGCAGGTCTGCAGTGGCAGTTTGACTTGCCAGTTGGGGGTTATTAGTGTTGCTTTGCTCTATTTTTCATGCCTTGCCCCATCCCTGTTTCATAGTCCAGAGACAGTGTAATGTTTTTATTTTTAGTTTTGCAGCATTTTGGGATTGGAAATGCAGAACAGGCATCAGACAGGCTTGGTTTGATTCCCTAGGTTAGGAAGTCAGGTTTTCATAGCCCCTTGCTCTCCTTGTAAATACTAAAACTCTAAAAACAGCAATATGGAAATAGTTAATATGAAGCAGAGTCTTTCGAGTCATCAACTAGCTTAACATGGCTGATTTATATTTTAGGGGGGAAAAAAAACAGTTTATTAATCACAGATGTGCATGTTTCTAGTGTTAAGAAAGCTGGGACTAGAATGAGAATTCCCATTTCCCTTCAGTTTCAAAAATTTGCCTGTTCGTTGGAGGTAACTTTATCTTCTAGTTTGAGGGGGTCAGAGCCCATGCTGCCTGCCCTTTTTCTGTAGCTTCAAAAATATATTTATGGACTCTCACTGAACTCTCTGACCTCACCACCAGAGCAACATATGTGGTTTTTACTTTGAGAGAAGTGGCAGTTAAATGCCTTCTTTTCTTATTGGGGCTATGAATTATAAAACAAAGGCCATCCGTTAGATTTTTTTAAAATACTTTGTTGAATTACAAAGCAGTCTCTACTTGTGCAAATAGTGATTTTATTAAATTTGATGTTTTCTTGTTGAATTGGTGTTGCTGTGTGTGATGGTTATGTGTGTTATTTTTTTTCTCTCTGAGATGGCCATCTGTTGCATTTATCTTTTTCTAAAAGGGAATCTGACACTCGCTAGAAAGTTTACTGTACTAGAAACACAGTTGGAGTTAGCATACCCCAAATTTATTCCATCTGTTTTGGTTTTAAAAGTCCGTGTTGTTCTTGGTTTAATTTTGAATACTCCTTTTTCCTCTTAGCATGTTTTTAGTGACAAATTATTCTTGAGCAACCCTAGAAAAACAAATTGCAATGTAGTCATAAAGGAAACAAAGCCAATTTAGTGAAAACATTCCCAAGCATGGTGATCAATCAAACCAAATCTGTATCCCTAATTATATAGATAGAAGTAGTATATAGTGATGGGGCAGGGGGAAATAAGACACACCTATGTGGCTGCTCTCATAGCGAAGGTGAAAGGTCTTTCTGTGCTCTTGAAAATGCCTGTATCGATATTCCCTAATACTTGGGTCTAGTGATGCCTCTACTTAATATATGAACTTGAACACCTGGGTTTTTTCATGACTGGGCTCTAGTATTGTAACTGGTCTCCTGAGGAAGCAGGTGGGAATAAGAATTGGAGAATCTGGACCCCTGTCAGCTGGGATGAGATGGGAAAATGGACGGTAAAAGGTCCCACTGGGAAAATACTGGTGTGGAATATTTGTAGTGAGAATTAACATTGACTTATGAGGCTGTAGGGATGTTTTCTGCAAATTTAAGGAGGAGCAAAAAATCAGGTCTGATCTCCGAAGAGGCTAGTGGGTTGGTATTCTGTTCAAGCTAACACTGGCGATTTTAAACCTCTCTCTTTTTTTTTTAAACACCCTTTTTAATAAAATTTGATATATAAGCTGAAGTGTTTATGGCAATACAATATTTTTATTCATTTTAAGATTACCATTCTCGCCCTGTGCTTTCATGCTTTAAAGAGCAAAGCGGAACAGCGCTATCATTTTGGTGTACTACTTACACTTTGTCCACTTTTACGATTCCCTCAAGCCCTAATAATACTTCAATAAGTACTTCATATTAAATCATGCAGAAGAGAAGATGAGAAGCAGTTACATGCTGCATGCCAAATGAAAACTAATGCTGTGTGGGAGGATATGGCTAAAGTATGTGCTGCGAAACATGTCTGGCTAACATTGTTTCGTCTCTTAGATCCTCTCCACTTCAGCAGAGCGTATGTATTTCTTCCTGCTCTCATCCCTCTTTCTGCCCACAGACTCTTGGCTGACTCGGGTTCAGAGCAGGAGTGGTACAGCAAAAGTCCAGTCAGACAAAAATACTCGGCTCCCCCAGTTTCAGGGGCTCTGCATTGTACTGTTGAGTTTTACAAGAAATTTGGTAGTTGGTAAGTGTTGATTGTCAAAAGGATGGGTGAGAATTTGAGGAGGTGGAGCAGAGGTTTTATAAATAGAAAAATGGGTTTATTAAGTAGAAGTATGTTACATGCTTAGGGATAGGCACGTTTATGTAAAAGTAAATCTTATGCAATCAGTTACTGCACCACCACACTGCCTTTTTCTTAGAAAGGAGTAATTGTAAAGGAAAGAAATGAAACAGATACAAAAATACAAAACAGTACATGGTGAACTTCTGCGAAGGCTTAATTGCTTTTTTTTTATAAACAAGTGAATGTGCTCTATTTTATTTGTATGGAAGGAACTTGTATTGGGACAAAAAATATATACAAATGAAAGAAAAACTTGGCTGAGTGACATCTTCAAGCTTGGGAGTCCTGAAAACAAAGTATTTAGTTTGTGCTTTTAGAAATCTATTTACAAGAACATCAGCCCTGTTTTCTCCTCTTCTGTGTTCTACTAGCAGAGTGGCAGAAGGTTATTTATTGATATACCCATCAGCTGATGATTGCTGTGATTTCTGAAACAAGGTATCTGGTAAAAATTATAAGATGCATGATAGAATAAAGGTAAAGTTGAGTTTGGTGAGAGAAGTAAACTCATTTCTTACAGAGGTTTAATAGGAGATTGTTTGGATTCCTGTGGAGAGCTTGCAGATGGCTGGAAGTTGTGTTTGGAATTTTTTTAATAAGCAGACCACTTTTTTTTTTTTTAAGTAAAAAAATCTGTCATGATGTGGATACTGATGGCTAGTAGGTTTGCTTTTCTTACATATGTGCTGAGGACCTGTAAGCATTAATCCGGGGCCTTGAGGTATACCCAGATTGCAAGTTGAAAACCATTGTTGTAATTAATTTCTTCCTTATGTTTCCTACTTCAACAAGAAAATAATGTGGTAATTCTGTAGCACTGCTATCCTCAGATTTAGAGATGAAGCTGACTAGTATAACTCTGCATCTGCTTTTTGGTAGTACCCATTACTTAAAGCCTTGAAACCAGGTTAATGGCATAATAGGAAGTCTCCTTACCTGGGTGCAGTACAGCTACAGCTGTGGCAAGAAAAGAACTCTGTAGGTGAATCCTGATTCTGAGGGTCTTGCTTTAAACTGTTAGCAAGTAGCTTGGACTGAAGTGCTTTATAAAGTTTGTTTATCTTCTGTTTTATGGAAACATGATGGAAGTGGTGGTTAATAGCAATAATTATGTATGTGTTCATACAGTATAAGCTACAGGAGTTCTTGGCATCAGAGCTGATGTATCTTAATGGTCACATGCCTTTTGGGTTTTATTAGAATAGAGAAAAATCTTGACAGACAGCCTGATTGATCACAATTTTGGATTCCAAGGAAAGGATGCCCTTTTTGGAACAGCTTGAACAGCGAAGGAAAAATAAAAAGTCCTAACTTACTATATTCACATTTTATGTCTCTTTCCCCATCTTGTTCAAAGCCATAATGTGCACTTAGTACTCTATGGAAACAGAGCCGGCTCATATACTTGTTGTGTGGATCCAAGGCATTTGGATGTTTACAGTGAAGTTTATTGCTACATCAGTGTGACCATCTTATTTTACAAAATTCAAACTACCTCTGGTCAGACTGGCAATACACCTCTTATGGAAAAGCTGCCAGAAGAGGTGACCTGAACATCTGTGTCAAGCTTCAAGAAGGAACACAAGCACCGCATTTAATTCCCAGCAGTAGAAACATTCAACAAAACATTATTTATGTCATCCTTATGTAAACTATCTATCTACAAAAGCGCACACACAGGGGAAAAAAAAATATTTGACAACCTAGGAGAGTCTTGTTAATACCCTAGTGGTAGATAATATTCATAGGAGTGGTGTTAGGAGAATGTGTCCCAAAAGAACTATGTTTTTAGGAAAAGATAATTGCTGGGGAAAAAAAGCATTGTGCTGCATGGGGAAAAAAGAAATGTAGACTTGCAACAGCTAACCAGTGGGTTTTTATCATAAGCATACGGTCCAGTTCAAGTGACAGGAGCCTCAGTGGGAAAATAGTATTGCCCTCATGCACATATAACTATGGCTTGAGAAAAGTGTATCTTTTGACTACAGAACTTCAGGCATTGTCATGCTGAGAAATACTGCTGATCCTGAGATTTGAGCAAATGGGCTTTTAAATGTTGATGTTCTGTGTCTTTTTTAAAAAACAATCAAAACAACAGCCAAAACTCTGAGAAGATTTAAGCAAAAGACGGACATTTAGGTGTTTTCTGGATTCTTCTTCCCCCCTTCCCAAGGGTAGGGGAAATTAATGAATAATGAAAGTAACTGAAGCATTTGTAATAAAATTTGGTGTTTGAAAAACAATTTACATATCTCATTGAGACATTTATTTTTAATCTTCATGTCCATGCTTAAAGCAATGTCCATTAAAAGATAAAACAGGCATATCCTTCCATAAAGTTAGATGACATATGAAAAGTATAATCCACTATCAAATAAGTATCAGCAGTGGTAAGTGTGAATTATAATTGAGGCAGCAGCAACTTAATGAAGCTTCACTGTTGTAAGCATATAAATGGTGCTTATGTGTGGGTGGCCACGTGCAGCATGAATGCTGATAGTTGCGGTGTCGTTAAAGGCCAGGTTACTTCAAAATACTTTGGTCCATGCGCCCGTAAATCCAGTCTGATATCCATTATTACATATGTCATTTGCCTTGTTTCTCACTTACCACTGTTTCAACTTTAAAATGCTCCCCTCGTTCTTTTTTCAGACTCCCTTTCCGTCTCCAGCAACGATGCCAGTCCTCCTGCTTCGGTAACATCGCTTCAGCCCCACATGATCGGTGCACAGAGCTCCCCGGGCCCCAAGCGCCCTGGCAACACTTTGAGAAAATGGCTTACCAGTCCTGTGAGGCGTCTTAGCAGTGGAAAAGCAGACGGGCATGTCAAAAAACTGGCCCACAAGCATAAGAAGAGTAGAGAGGTTCGTAAAAGTGCCGATGCGGGCTCTCAGAAGGACTCTGATGATAGTGCAGCGACCCCACAAGATGAAACTGTTGAAGAGGTAAGTGTTCAGGGCAGCTTCCCGAGACTTGTTTTTATTTATGTTTTTCAAAGAACTAAGTGTTGTCAGGTGAAGGTTGTCTCCTCGGTTGACTGTCCAGCAGTTGAGCAAAGTGGCATGTCATTCTTGATGCCTGCCGTACTCAGCATAAGTGCTGTGCGGGGTACAGTTTGTGCCCTTCTGCATTGAGAGTGTCAGTAATGCTCTGTGGAGAAGGATCTCGGGTTGAAAATGAGAAATGGGAGGGTAATAAGTTGTTCTTTAGCTTTGCTCTCTTATCCCACTTCAGAAAGCAGTTTTATGAGTAAAGGTGCTTCATGTTTTGGGAGTAATCAGCTCATTTTGTATTTCCTTTCCTTTTTGTGATGATGGATCAGGGAAAACATAGGGAGAGCTGCTTAACTGCTTAAAGCTGTATCTACACCTTGAGCACGAGTTAGAGCACAGAAAAATTACTGGCCCTTCAAATCGAAAGGTAGTTACCATAAGTCAAATAATAAACATGGCAGTTTTCATCGGCGGGAAGGAAATTGTGAACTATTCCAGATTTTGCCATGAAGGACGTCTACTGAAGGTTTCTCTTCCTCCCACAAACATATGTCACTCCTTCTAAGCCTGGAATTCATGTATGAGCAAAGCCTGCCTCTGGTTAGGTGCAGACAGAGCCAAATTCTTTTCTGTTACAAACCTATGGTTCAGGCTGAAACAAATGGCATCTTGCTGCTTGCAAGGGCACAGCCACTTGCGTGCTCTACAGTTACTCCGTTTTACCAGGCTTGAATCTGACTAGCGGTTTTGGTACTTATCATGCAAAAAAATGCTCTCAGATGCCCAGTTAATTATTTAGTGCATTTTTTTTTTCTTGGTACCAACATATTTTGCTGCAAGCTTTGGAACATCAGTGAAGTTATACAGTAAATGTAAGGAAAGAAAAGACTAGAGACTTGGCAGCGTGGTGAATTGGGAGTTGTGGTCTGGGAAGGAATAGTTGCCTCTGTCTTTGAATGTCAGATTGTACAAAGAGACCCTCTGATGCAGTTGTAGAATTGTTTTGGAAATATCTGTTACTCTGCAGTTCTGTGAATGAAGGAAAACCTAAGGCCCAGTGCCTTAAAGTTGGGAAAAGACAATAACCGTCTATGCTGTCTTCCTTTAAAGATAGATTATCCTGCGAGATTAGTTACATTAAAATTTTGGCTAATTGAAATCATAGTTCTTTGTATAATTGGAAGGACTGTCTTTCAACACAACTGTAAAAATTATACAAGCAGTCTGCTCTCACTACTTTAAGAGGGAACAGGCAGAAAGGATAAATGACAAATTATTTCCTGTTCTAATAGGGTTTTTTAATATCTTTTATAAGTCTTGCTATGAGGGTTGGTACCTTAAATGCACAGTTCTTGAGTTTCTAAGTTAGAGGAGTGTGGCTCTTTACAGAACTGAACTTGGAAAGCAAGCATGGCTTTGGTAACACTTTCCTGTAGTAAATTTCAAGCTGAATGTCTTGTTCTCAGTGTCTCAATCCATCTGCTTTTACCAAACNCCCCCCCCCCCCCCTCTATTGAGGAACTGCACTGTGTTTGTAGGATCATCTTGACTTGAGAGAGAGGTGAATCTACAAAACAGACTTGTTAAAGACAAGCTTGTGTTGAACAAGCTTCATGCTGCGGAGGAGCTGACAGAGCTTGAATGTCTTGATTTTATTTACAGAGAGGTCGCAATGAGGGGCTGAGCAGTGGCACTCTCTCCAAGTCATCCTCTTCAGGCATGCAGAGCTGCGGAGAGGAGGAAGGCGAAGAGGGAGCGGATGCTGTACCGCTTCCTCCTCCGATGGCAATTCAGCAACACAGTCTCCTCCAGCCCGACTCACAGGATGACAAGGTAGGAGGATGAAGCAGGGAGGGCTTCACACGCTGAGATAAGCTCTGTTTGCACAAATCTTTCTTCTGTTTCCAAAAGTCTCTGTGATGTACATCGTACAGCTTTATGGTAGACAGAAGTAATCACTATGCCACTTGAGACAACATTAAAAGGGTTTCCTGTGGAAAGAGTGAATTAAATGCTTCTCTTTTAGAAGCACAAGTGTAAAAATTTTTCTACTGGCACGTTAAATGTGAAATGGACTGCTTTGTGTGTTTGCAGACCTATTTACATCTGTTTGACTGATGCCATATTTAGTAATTAAAATGTAATTGTTTTATAATCATACCTCTGGGTACTAAGGTTAAAAAACTATGTGCAAATAAAGTTTATCTGGAGAAATTAACAGTTGCACGTAAGCTTTTTAGATCATAGGCTGTTTAGCAAGCCCTACTATTTTGGATAGCCTCAGTTCAGGGGAAAAAAACATTTATATGTACATGCCTTAGCAGAAGGAGCTGTTTACATCAGCTCTATGGTGATTTTTTTTTCCTGCGTGTTTTTTTTTTCCTTCTTTTTTTTGGGTGCCTAAGAAAAAGGTGTACTAAGAAGTTAATATTGAAATAAAAGTAGTAATCCAGCTGTTTTTTACAAACAAAGGCACGTTTAAAATGAGGGTAAAAGTTTTGTATCGGTAATGGAATTCTGGACGTAGGTAGTAACTGTGTGAAGGAGGTCTTACTTGCATATAATCTGTTTTTCTTAAATGTAATGATGTTCATACATTGAGAGGGTTTATTTCCATTTTCAACCTGGATCAAATGTTTAGGGAACACATATCAAGCCTGTAAATAGAGGTTTTTAGAATGGAAACAGTCTGGACTTGTGCAGCAAATATGCACATTACTGTTTTCTTCCCATTTTGCTGCTTGAAATTTTTAACCTTTGTAATTGAATAATGTTTGTGAATTTTGTAACTGGTTACTCACTGTTCTCAGTGATGCAGATGTTATTGATAACTTTGGCTGATCTTACTTATTTTTGGGTTTTTTTCTTCCTTTTTAAAACACTGCCTTTTGGTGGGGATCTCACTCATCCCTGCAGCTATCATTTGTAGGGTCGAAATGGCTGAGTCCTATGCTCTGTGTGTATTTTATTCCTACATGTTTTCTCAATTGAAAAAGTATAATATATGAGTTGGGGAGTTAATAAATTGGGGACTATTCCTGAAACAAAACAAGCAAAAATAGGCCAGCCTTTGGACCTGAGAGAATATTTTATTGCTAGAAAATAATAATCTCATCTTGAGAGTTGGAATAAAAATAATGTTGGTGAAAAGATGTTAAAGTCTTTTCCTGCTGATAAGCTGCCATATTTCCATGTCCCTTCAGTGATACAAAAAAAATTGAAATGCAAGTTTTATAAAAAGTTCTCCAAAGAAAAATGGATTTTGCTTATATAGTTCTCTTTACGCAGCAAGAACAGTTATGTGAAGGGATATGCTTGTAAGTTAGTGTCTGCTCACTTCTGTATTTCTGGTGCAAAGTCAGACCCTTACCACAGCAGAGTCAGAGGCTTTGAGTAGCTTTCAGTCTCCAGTAAATTTTACTTTCACTTCTTAACGTGCACCCACTGCAGTAAAAACATGTTGGGACAATTTTTAAAGTAGCTTAAACTGCATTCTAGAGAAGACTTCTGAGAAGGTAAAATTTGGTAAAGTTAATATTATACCATAAGTTTTCAAAACGTGCAAATAGCAGTTCTTCTGTGGTGCGTTGTTTTTGTGCAGTATCCATCCTACTGCATGGTGAGAGGCAAAAAAGTCCCTTAATCCAGCAGCCTGGGAGGTTGCGTGTACCTCCCTGAAGTCCACACACCAAGACGTACCACCAATTTCCAGGACCTTAAGCAAATGCTTTATTGGAACACAGAAGTGAGAAGCCAGAGCAAAGTTTTACCCGGCAGAAGTCAGTTGGCTCTATTGATGGAGTTACTGATTAATAAAAGGCTTGCAAACAAATTCCCGGTTGTCTGCCTTCTGGGTGGAGTCCTCCTTCACATTCCTGCCGTGCTCAGTGGTTTCTTGGGTTGCACAGCTCCTCTGGATCCCAAGGAATGTCTCCTCCTTTCCGTGACCTCAGAGGCCTGGCTTTCATCTGTGCCTCACTGCAAGCATTTCTTCCTCTCCAGGACTCCTGGTCTATGCTCCCTGCTGGAAACTCCCTTCTCGCTGGGTTTCTCCCTCCCTACCCAGCTAGCTTTGGGCTCCAGCAGCATCTCACACCTGTGTGTGCTCAGTTGCTCCCTCCACCTTTCCTTGTTTTCTGGGTAAGGGGTGTATTCTTCTCCCAGAGGACATCATCAGGAAGGTCAGCAGGCAGACTTCATCTATGTAGCTCCTTCTTTTTCAGATAATACATGGTATAACCCCATGAACTGGAAAACAACCAGTTCTGAAGTTTTACCAGCAGTCACACCCCATATACTCCCACAGAGCAATAACAGAGAGAAGGGACCTTGACCAGAGTCTCATTCCAACACTGCCAGTGTTTTGTAAGGCTAAGCTGAGCTCCATATCCAAAGCGAAAACCCACATACAGGTACAGCTTTGGAAAACCTGGTCAACAGTCAGCTGTCAGGAGCATAAAATTGCCTAAAAGACATGCTAGCTGTGGGATTGCTCAGTTTTTGGTGTGCATGCAAACATCATGTGCTAGGCCATGCTGAGTTGTCTAATATCACTAAATAACACAACCATTTTCTTCCCTAAGAGCGCATCTGTACAGTATGCATTCTTCTGTTCAGTAGAATCATTGCACACTTCATGGATTTGCATTTGATGGCAGTTTACAAGTTGTTTGCATTTAATTTTTGGATAAGCAGTATTAAAGTTTCAAGATCAGTTATGTTAATATGGAACTAATTATTTTTGCTTTTTGTTTTCTCTTTTTGTAAACTCTGATGCAGCATTATGTTGACTTGTGTTCTGTCTCTGCTTTGGCTCAGTTCCCGTATCTTTCCATTTAAAGCTGTCTGTATTTCCTTTGCTTACCCAACCCCTGTTTTCCTTTCCGAATAAGGCGAATACAAAGCAAATGACCTAAAACCTGTATATTCTTTTTTTTGTATTGACTTATGGGGAGCCTTGTTACACCCATGCTTGATTTGAGCAGAACCTCTTGTGTTAAGTCGTTATACGTGCCATTTCTTTGTCCAGTTTGTTGGAAACATTTGCAGGACAGCTTACCCTGTGCCCCATGACGTTCACTGTGCTGTTTGTAATATGAAGTAAGGTTCATATTACACCGTTTCCACTTTCCAGTTATTTAATGATAAATGTAATATGCAAACAACTCTGTTTGCAAATTACTGAGGCTGAATTTAATGGCCCTCTCCCAGAATCCTTTACTGTGAATACCTTTTACCTTCAGTTGTATCTATAAACTGGCATTTTATAGCTTATGAGGCCAGAGATCTTCTGTGCTCTACACATACCATTGGGGAAAATGGATGGCACAAGGAATGGTGAGCTCAATTTCCCCTCTGAATCTGGGCAGTATACCCCAGCTCCTTTAGAAAAGTAAATGCCCCTCAGTTACTGGTGTATTTTTTCTTAACTTAATGATGCTTCCTCCTTTATTTCAAGTCTTCTCGGTTCCCGTTACTGTTCTGCAGTTGTTGCTTTGTTTAACCAGCAATAAAATATGTTAAGAAACTGTTTGTTGTCCATTGGGTCAGCTCGGGCAATTTTTATAGCTATTTGTCAGGCATTATCAGCAAGATGAAGGATATTTCCTTGACTTCTATTGCATGTAGGAACAGGATTTTTTTATTCTAGCATTTAACTTCTGTGGGGGTTACTTAAAATTTCCAATTCCAGTGGCCCAAGTTGGAAGGGATGATCTTACTGTTATATTACAGTGACGGTTATTGTTGGGTATCTTTGTCTGACAGAGAAGTGAAGGAAGTCTCTTGATCCTTGAGCAAGTACCAGGCTAACTCTGGGATTCTCCTTTTTGTGTGTCATTGCACAGACATCTTCTCGATTATTGGTGCGGCCGACCAGCTCTGAGACACCCAGTGCTGCAGAACTAGTCAGTGCAATTGAAGAGCTCGTCAAAAGTAAAATGGTGAGGCTGACTAGCAGATGCATATGTTTAAACAAATTGTGTCTTCAAGTCCTGACTTGTTATTCAAAGGAAAGCTACATGTGTTTGACTTGTAAAACTTGACTCCTGTTTCAAAAGTCACTTTCTGGATCGGTGAACAGGTCATTTTGTACGCTCTCTTTTGTAAAAGCACTTACTGAATAGGTAAATGGCTATGTAGAAAGCAAAAAAAAAACAGTAAGAGGGAGAGGAGATGGCAGAAAATTTATGTCTTATTAGTAAAAAGTAAGTGTCCTATTGGTAAAATGAATGCAAAGACCCAGGGTCTTAGCCTGATAGACCTTTATGAGAAGAATTCCTGAAACTTAAATTTATAGCAAATCTTGCAAGATTCAACAGTAAAGCAGATAACCCTCACACAGAAGTATTTATGCTATCTAGTTGCTCTTTCGGCAACGCGATGATGAGGAAATAAGTAAAAGAGTAAAGGGAGCATTTTGCGTGTTAGTACTTCTTTTCTCGCTTTTTAGTGTTTGCTAACAAATTAAGTAGGAGGAATCTGTGTTGGCTTTTTTAAGTTCCTATGGTTTAAAGTTTCTGTGTTTCTGAAGATGCTTATTGACAAAGAATAGGGTGAATGGATAATTCCAGGCAGACCCTCCTTCATATTCAAAACTCAGCTTGACCCAGTCCTGGAAAAAAATGCTCTAGTTGACCCTGTTTGAGCAGGGAGATTGAAATATATGGTCTCAAGAGGTCCCTCAAGAATTTTGTGATTCCCTCAAAATCTGTAAGTTTGGCTTTTGCAACGTAGACCCTGTTGGGCTTAGTAGAAGTGCCGCTGTGAAAACTACAGAGAATTGCAGCGTGGCAGCCCCATGTTACCAGAGGTTGATATTTCCCAGGCTCATTCTAAATCTAAGCAGCTTTGAATTTCAGAATGAGAAATTTTAATTTCTATTTCTATATGAGGGACCTGGACATGCTGGAGAGGTGGGTGCATGCCATCCTCATGAGATTCAACAAGGCCAGGTGGAAGGTCCTACATCTGGGTCAGGGCAACCCCAAAGCTGGGCGGGGAATGGATCGAGAGCAGCCCTGAGGGTGTTGATTGACAAGAAGCTCAACAAGAGCGGGCAATGTGTGATCACAGCCCAGAAGGCCAACTGTATCCTGGGCTGTACCAGAAGAAGTGTGGCCAGCAGGTCAAGGGAGGTGATTTTGCCCCTCTGCTCTGCTCTGGTGAGACCCCACCTGGAGTACTGCATCCAGCTCTGAAGCCCCCAACATAAGAAGGACATGGACCTGTTAGAGGGGGTCCAGAGGAGGGCCACGAAGTTGATCAGAGGGCTGGAGCACCTCTCCTATGAGGAAAGGCTGAGAGAGTTGGCATTGTTCAGCCTGGAGAAGAGAAGGCTCTGGGCACACCTTATTGCGGCCTTCCAGTATCTAGGGGGCCTACAGGAGAGCTGGGGAAGGGCATATAGTGATAGGACATGGGGAAATGGCTTTAAACTGGAAGAGGGTAGATTTAGATAAAATATTAGGAAGAAATTTTTCACTCTGAGGGTGGTGAGGCACTGCAACAGGTTGCCCAGAGAAGTTGTGGATGCCCCATCCCTGGAGGTGTTTAAGGCCAGGCTGGATGGGTCTTTGAGCAACCTGGTCTAGCGGGAGGTGTCCCTGCCTATGGCAGGGGGGTTGGTATTCGATGATCTTCAAGGTCCCTTCCAACCTAAACCATTCTATGATTCTATGATTTTATTTCCTCATTCAGACTTATACTTTACTTACATTACTGCATTAAATAATTGCTGTGCTTTCTTAGGGTATTATCTTTGTGTTTTACTTCTTATTCACCCTTCTGGTGCAAGAGAAGTAATTTATGGGAAAATTCAACGCAATCTTTTGTTAAAAGGAAAGTTTGATAGTCCATGTGTCTTTCAGGCAGCCTAGCAGTGGATATAACTTAATGATCCATGCATATATTCCCTGGTGGAGATGTTCTCATTTCACAGTTTTAGCCAAGGGTCAGCTTCCCCTGGTTTTTGGGCTAGTCATATCATTATTAGGTTTTTACTTTTTGTTGGGAAAGAAAAAAGATTACAGCTGAACCCCACCCTGGTGAAATAAATGTGTCTTGCATTAAAGGGTGTATCGCATGCAAGGAAAATGTGATACATAACTGTAGCTTGATCCAAGATTATGGGCTTGAATTAAAGTCCAGTAAATACTTAATGGGAGCTTGTTCGTATTACTTCTCACGTGGCTTCTCCGTGTTTTGTAGAAACAGAAGTCTGTGGAGTCCATGCAAGGGCAATGGTGTATCTATCTGGCAGAAGAGACAGGGACTCTTTCCTATGATCTGAACTGTCATGAAGCTCAAAAGCAATATTGACAGTGTAGAAGTCATTATTTTCTTCAATGAGTCAGTATTTTGGCTAGTTAATATGATAAACAAAATGTCTGATAAAGAATGCCACTTCTGTTGTGTTTTAAAAAAAAAAAAAGTAACATCCAAATAATCTCCTTTAAAGATGTCCTATTTATTATTGAAAGTAACTTGCATATGCCAGAACTAAAGTACAACAAATATAACTTAATCCCTGTCAATAAGCATACATCTGTCTAGCTTCCACCATAGAAGTACTTACATCCTGAGCAAGATAGTCTGACTTTTAGCCCTTGCTGCTCAAACCAACTGAACTCCTTTCATTTTCTGTGAAGGAAAGACTGACATATCTCAAAATGTGCTTCCGTGAGGTTAGGTTATCTGTCCTGGAAAGGCGCATTGTTGGCTGGTTTCCTGGAAGCTTGAGATCTCCTTTGCCAGGGTACATGACAATAATTGATCTCCCATAGGTTCCCATATACAGCTGTATGTAAATGTGTCTTGTGAATAAAGGGGAAATAAATCATTGTTGCTGTCTGTCTTGAACACCTCCTCAGGCCCTGGAGGACCGTCCAAGTTCCTTATTGGTAGATCAAGGTGACAGCAGCAGTCCATCTTTCAACCCTTCAGATAACTCTCTTCTCTCCTCCTCATCGCCCATAGATGAGATGGAAGAAAGGAAATCCAGCTCCTTAAAAAGACGACAGTAAGACCACATTTTCACTCCATTTTTTACAATATTTTGACGAGAGAAATTAAATGTTTAAAAAATGTCCATTTTTAACTGGCAGCACAAGCTGTTAGTCGGAAAGGGGGAGAACTTGTGTTAGGTGTCAAGCATGTAGTCACATTATGCAAAGAAAAAAAAATTTCTCAAACATTAGTTGCAGTTCCAGTTTCCCGTGATTTTTAATTTTAGTCTTCCTGTGTTCAACTTCTGTCACATATCAGTCTCAGTTATTCAGGAAGATGCTGATCTTGAAATGTTCAGAGGGCTGTCAGACTTCAAAAAATTGGTCATTCCCCCTGTTCTGTTCCACCACTCTCTTCATTTCTTTATGTAGTAGTAAACTGTTACCATGGTAGAACAAAAACATGCCTGGTTTCAAAATTATTTAAATCTATGAGTAGAAATAACAGTTCATATACATAAGAGTCTCCAGACCAAAGACATAATAGCATTTTATTTTAAACAATAGTTAGATGTTTAATTTTAATGACATGTGTAAGAAAACATATGACTTTAGGTAAACAGAAGCAAGCCTGCTCCGGTTCCAAAGTCAAAGCAGCATCTTGCTTAGAAAGAATGTGCATTAATTCTTCCATTTCAGCTCTGCTTATCAAACATATGTGACTGCAAATGTGTAAAAGGTTGTATGCCATTTTAAGAATCTGTTTCATTTTTTAATGATATGTGTTCACCGTGTTATTTCCATTGTAGCTATGTCTTACAGGAGTTAGTGGAGACAGAGCGAGATTATGTACGAGATCTGGGCTATGTAGTTGAGGTATGATGTTTTTAATTCTCTTGATTTTTCTTTTTTTTTAATGTGGTACTGAGGAGCCGTAGCTTGAACCTGTTGTTTTTTCAACACTTGTTTTTTCAAAACAAAACACAGTAAGAAACTGAAAATGTGAATGTTTGCATTCTGAGTTTTCCCTCCTGCAGGCTTTTAACATATTAGAAATATTGCATCAAATCTTATTCCCTCCTTTCTTGCTGTTATTCTGTGCACCTTATTGTTCTTCTGAGGAGTGTAGTTCTTTGTCTTTTTTTTTTAAGATTACTACCTCTGACTTAGTGGTGTCTTAGACTAGATGGTTTCATTTAGCACAACTAAATGAAGAAGTGTTGTAGCTCAGCATATAGAGCAACTATCTTGGATTTGAAAGACTTGCTTCCTCTCCTGCTGTTGGGCTTCTCTTAGACTTCCTAGTTTCCCCTTCTGTAAAATGAGATAACATCACACATCTCCCTTCAGTCTTCAGCTACCAACAAAATGCATTTGGAAGAGTAGAGAGAATGAGCATGACAGTGAATTTCAGCCTAACAAGGTTCAATTCTTAAACTCTGTTTTAAAGGGAGGGAGGGAAGGAAAGATTGACATCGTGATACCCTTTTTACAGTATTTAAATGGTGCATTAGAAAGCTATGAACAGATGTATTTTTGTAACAAACAAAATAATTCCTGGTGAAAATGCTAAACATCGAAACATAAACTTTGCAAGCTAAAACCAAACCTGGCTACATAGGAATAAAAGTATTGGGAAAAAATAGAAGGAATGGAGTCGCATGATATTACAAAACTTAAAACCACTCCCAGCTCTAACTACGTGATAGAATTTCACAGTGAGATGAGCATGTATCACCAAAAAAGAGAAGATGGGACTGTGGGAAAATGTAAAAGGAACTTAATTGTAGCCAGAATGCTTGCTAATAGAATTGATCTTCAACTTTTTTGGTGTTCAGCTTGCTCATTACTGCAAGTAGTAGTCCATGCAGTGCAGTCCCATATGCAGTGCAGCTGCTTTCTTCCTTGGCGCACTTTGCTGTAGAGTTCGTGTGGGTGACTGAAATAAGAATAACTGAGCAACGGAGCGCAGAAGCCAGTTCAGTGGCTCTGACGTACTTGGTAACAGCCCTACCTGGCAAAGCATTGCAGCTGCTTCTTCAGACAATAAGGAGAAGGGCTGTAGAAGTTTCCTCTATGCTTTGAGCCTGTTCGCACAGGATGAATTAGCTAGAGTCAATTCATCTTTCTAGCACTGGGCAATGTTGGGTAGACAACCTCAAGCCAATTTGTGATGTTTTGTGTCTATGCTTTATGTTATAGACCAGGTTTTTGGTTTGTTTTTTGTGTCCCAAGCAAGCTAGTGTCATGGACAATTTGGAAAGCTTCTGGGAAGAGGGGGATTAAAAGACATCTCACTGTTTTAAGTTAAAACATTCATGGTGAATTTCTTTGGACTGTTGCAGGGTTATATGGCACTTATGAAGGAAGATGGTGTACCTGATGACATGAAAGGCAAAGACAAGATTGTATTTGGAAACATTCACCAGATTTATGACTGGCACAGAGAGTACGTATTAACTTGAAAACCCATCTCCTGAACAACTCTACCTAAAAAAATACTAGACTTTAAGAAATTATTTTTTTCCTCAAATATTCAGATACAAGGTAAATACAGTTGGTCTTGTGCTTTGAGTTCTAGATGCTGTAGATTCAGCTTACAAATGTTGGTATGAAGATTTGCTTTAAACAAGGATGATTGTATATCACAAGTGCTTCAACTGAGAATCTGTAGTATGGATAGTATTACATACAGAAGCTTGTAGGTTGTTTGGGGCTTTATTTTCAAAAATGGTTTCTCTAAGAATACAGTCTAAAGAATTTGTTTAGGGGTGAGCATGGCAATACCAGCACCTCAGGCATTCAAACTAGGAAGGAGAAAAGTTTCAATTAATATATGAAATTAACGAATTTTATTAATGAACACCAGTGTTTTTTCATCTTGGCATGGATTCAGCGTGTCCTTTTGAAAAACTGTATTAAAATGTTACACTGCTAACATTGTCATTTGGGGCATACATTAATGTCCGAAGCTGCTGATGGGGGTCACAAAGTGGACCTTGCAGTAAGACCATGTTGCCTTGCAATTACCTGTTGCTTTAGTGTGTGCTATCAGAAAAAAGTACTTATTCTGTTTATGTTCAGCTTCTTTTTAGGAGAGTTGGAGAAGTGCCTTGAAGATCCAGAAAAGCTGGGATCCCTGTTTGTTAAGCATGTAAGTGTGAACGTCTTCGTTGGCAAACGCCTGTTGCTGCTACTGACCAACATGTTTGATTATTAAGGATTTATCTATGGTACAACATGATTAAGAAAATGCTGTAAAATATTTCTCACTGTTAGAGGTGGAGAGATAGCTTATAAATAAGTAAATGATCTAGTTTTCATCCCCAGTATCTTCCTGGGCAGAGGAAATGTGAATGAGGGCCCCATTTCTCAATTCAGTTCCAATTCTGTGCAAGGGAATTGTCATTTCATATGAAACCTGCCTTCCAATGCCAGGTATCCCATGGAACATAGGAAACAAAAATAGGAAAGAGGCTCATTCTGATTCCTGGTTGAGTGCATTCTGGTTCTGTATCCTTTCCCCTTCTGAGAATCACAGTAGTGGTTGAGATTCCTCCCTCTTCCCTTGGGGAAGAAATTGAGAGTGCCGGAAATTCATGATGTTTAATTTTAGTCCAACGCAGTACCCTTTATAGCTTTATACAAGTCCCGGTTTTTCACTTTTCATTTATTTATTAAAAGGAAAAGGCGTGACCATTCGATACATGTGGATATTATAACACTTCAGAAGGAAATCGGATGAACTAGTTAACTAGAAACTTGATAGCAAAATTCAGGACACATCAGAAATGCCACTAATCAGTCATTTTGGTATAGAAACACAATTTAATATCTGTTTGAGATGAGGTCTCAAGGTACTCCAAATCATGCAAGACAGCAGAAGGGAAACTTGCCTGCTAAATACGATCATTTGCGCAAGTGTGCAAAGACTGAAGACAGACTGGATTAAAGTAGATTTAATGGGTTTCAGATTTTTCCCGCGGTCTGTGTTTGAAGTCAATACCAGGGTAGCAAAAGAGCACAGAACCAAACATTAATGGAACAGTAACACTGGAAGCCAGGCCTAACTCCTGGACTAATGAATGCGGAATGAGCTGTTTCATTTCTGAGAGATTTTTTTTTTTTTTTTTTTTTTTTTTTTAAAAAAAGGCATGGAGAAAGGGGAGAATTCTGGCACTGGTAAAATGGGAAACCTGGGAAATAACTCTCCCGGTTTCTGATTGCTGTTTTACTTTCTCCTGGTATATTTGTGACTGAGTTGTCTTTGAAATGCACCCTTACCACTCCAGATGGAAAGGCAAGCTGTGATGCTATTACAACATCCTCTAGCAAAACCCTGACTATCAGCTAGAACATGACAATTCAGTTCCTGCTCTTAATCTATGTTATGTGTCCTTTTCAACCTCCATCTTATTTTCTCCTTTTTTGCTTTTCATTTTTCTTCTCTGGTCAATACTCCATAAGTCTCTGAGCAGCAAAGCCTCTATTGGCAAACTGATCTTAGCAAAACGGTAAGAAAGACTTCAGAGTAGGTAATAGACACATATGGTATGTCTGTGTTTCTTAACCAGCAAGGTCAGTGATCAAGAATGAATCCTAAAGGCTGAAGTTACGGTTTCTCTCTTTTGCTTTGTTGCCTTGCTGTTAAAAGCACATGCAAAAAATACAGAATCAGAGTTAAGAAATACTAGCACCACCATTTCCAGGCTACATCACCTACATCCCCACTCAAACCCCAACAGGACAGCTAATACTAAAGAGAAGACTTGAGAGGTTTCTCATAACTACTCTGTACAGCTAAAGATGAGAAGGTCGTTCATGTATTAGAATAATAATCAGATTATTAAAAATAAATTAAAAAATATCATATTTCAAAAGTTCCAACCATTGCTCTTGCTAAAAGGAAAAGATAACCATTTTCAGACTTAATTTTATTGTGGGACCTGCTGAGCTATCATCTCTAAACACCTGTTGTTCAAGGAGTGTTTATAACTGTGGCAGTTTTTTGTCTTCTGTTGCCTTTCTAAAGTCATCATGTATTCCAAATACATGTGTTTTCAGATCTGTAATTTCTGCATATGTAGCTGCTTTTCTTCAGAAAGATCTTTTTAAGTTCATACTTTTGAACAGCTGTACTTATTATAATAATAATCCTTTTCAATCTGACACGTTTGGTTTTTTCTTGATGATGATGTATTGTTCTGTATCTTTGTTCTTCTAGGAGAGAAGGTTGCACATGTACATAGTTTACTGCCAAAACAAACCAAAGTCTGAGCACATTGTCTCAGAATACATTGATACGTTTTTTGAGGTAAGTTCCTGAGAGAGGATATAGGCAAGGTGAATAATGTGTACAAATCATAAGCATTATCAGATCTGTTAACCAAACCAAAAAAGCAAACAAGCAAAAAAAGCCAGAAAAGCACATATTGTTGTTCATGTTTTAAATTATGATTTCTTGCTGGTTTTGTTCTGATTTCTCAAGTCTTATACAGGCTCCTAGAGATGTGTTAATCTCTAGGGGAAGAAAACTAAAGTTTAGGTATAAGATACTAATTAATCAGTAGAGTGTCATCCTTACTAGCCCTAGCCCAGGAAGTTAAAGGTGCATATTATATGAAGTGGCAATTTTGAATGAGCAAAGATCACTCTCAAAAATAGACTACGTACAACCTGTGATAGAAAAATTACATTGCACTGTACAGTCTTTTCAAAAAAAGATATGGAAGATGCTTGGAGAGAGGAATGCTTTGGAAACAAAGCTGATACAGATAAGGGGAAGGACTCCACCTTTTGCTAACTGAAGATTAGATTCTACTCTGACTGTTGCCAATTTCTGCTCTGATAGCCATTAATAGTGATATATCCTGCTGTGTTTCTATCCCAACAAAACAAAGTTGTTTCTAACTGAACAAACAAAAAAATGTTTGTTTTACAACCCTCAGGATCTAAAGCAACGCCTGGGCCACAGACTTCAGCTCACGGACTTGCTAATAAAACCTGTGCAGAGAATTATGAAGTACCAGCTGTTACTAAAGGTAAAGTGGTGTCGAGATGAATGATTTAATATACGTGTTAACAGATATGTTTTCTTTTTGAAATATTGCTGATGCTTTTCTATCCTCCTACCAAACAACCCAGATTTGTAAACAATGTCGTGTGATTATTATCTGAGCATATTCAGATAGTTATAAAAATTGCAGTAAATAGCTTGGGCAGAATTTTGCTTTTTCTTTTGACAGTTAAAGACCAAATGAAATGTTTAGAATTTGTACCAATGTCATATGAAGGGAAGAGGAATCCATCCACATCTGCAACCATTTTAATATCACATAAATGTTTACTGAAGAGCAACCCTGTGTCATTGCCTTAAAAAATGTTTTTGTATGAGCTAAATCAAAATAGTGAATAAATCTTTAAAAAATAACAGGGGGAAAGCACCGCAGCAAGAAGCTTTAAAAAGAAATTTTTTGTCTTGTGCAGTCTGTCATTCTCTGACAGAGGATACAAAATTCAGATTTTCTAAGATTTCTCTTTGCTGATTAATGAGAAAAGAACTCATGTTTTTTTTCTTCTCCTTTTTTAGGACTTCCTCAAATATTCTAAAAAAGCTAATCTTGACACAACAGAACTAGAGGTACTTGAGACATTTTCTCTTAGTGATTTGAATGCTCTTACTCTGAACTTCTCTTGTTTTGATAGAGTCGCTTTCCTGTTCTGATCTTCTTGAGAATGTGATTATAAGTGTTTACTTTTCGCATTTCTGTTTTAAAGCAACCGTAGCAAATGAAACAAAATTTTATGCTGCTAACTCATTTGGAAAATAAAACTTTGACTTTTTATTTGTCTTGAACAGAGAGCTGTAGAGGTCATGTGTATAGTACCAAAACGGTGTAATGACATGATGAATGTTGGCCGCCTGCAAGGATTTGATGTAAGTTGGCTGAGGTTTTTTGCTTAGAGTTTTTGTCAGGTTCTCTAGAAATTAACCATTAATGTTGTGGGGAGAAATGAGATTGGGTGCTCCCTCAGTATCTGGTTAGCTGGTGCAAAAAGCAGTGAATGAAAACTCAAGTCTTAGCCCTGCCAAGGACTTTTTTCTGGGAAACTTTACCTGTTGTGTCAGTCATGCTAGGTAAGTCCTTCTGCAAAATCTAGGAAGTACCAGTGTTATTACAATTCCCTTATTGACTAATGACTTGCAAAATAATGAGGAATCAGTTATCAGCAGGTGAGCAGCCCTGGCTTTAGTAGTGTAGACAAAGGAGGAGTTGCTAAGGTCAGTAAAGTACCTGAGGCAACTGTAGCCCCTCTCCTTGTTTTGCTAAGACTAGAAGAGATGGAAATTGGCTGTTGGAGCAGTATGCATCAGCCAGACCATAGTCACCTGTCCTGCTTGCAAAGTCCTTTCTGCTCTGTGATGCAGGTGTGAATTCTGTCTGCAGGTATGAGTTATTCCCCTTTTCAGCACCCAGGAAAACATTGGAAGAATATGAGAGTTACTGTGGGAGTTAGTGACAATATAGAGATGAAAGCCTTAGTGTTACAAGCCTCAAACTGCAGTATGAATTGAAAAGGGTGGAGTGGATTTTGTCCGATTTTTTTTTTTTCTTGAAGTTGTTTCATTTTAGAGAAAGGGCACAAGCATGTTTTGTGTACAGGGAGGATCAATGTATACATTATGATCAGTGACACTCAGAAACTGGGAAATACACAAAGCTATTTTGGCATGAGCATCTGCTCTAAAAGGTTGATTGGGGAAAGAAATTAAGAACTGCGCTAAATTTGTTTCTGCTTGCCTCTGTGTTTAGGGTAAAATTGTAGCCCAGGGTAAGCTCCTGCTCCAGGACACATTCTTGGTTACAGACCAGGACACGGGACTTCTACCACGCTGCAAGGAGAGACGGGTCTTCCTGTTTGAGCAGATTGTCATTTTCAGTGAGCTGCTAGATAAAAAGAAAGGTTTCTCCATGCCCGGATTCTTGTTTAAAAACAGTATCAAGGTAACTGTTGTGTGTGAGTCTTTGCGTCCCCTGCACAAACTCTGCTAAGGTAACAGTTTCTGATTTAGTGTGGAGTCACTAGTGACATCTAGATGTGCAATCACAAAGCACAGTGAGGTGTCAGTCATTTCCTGAAGTTACTTCCTGCTGAATTTGTGCTTACTCTGATGATAAATGGGAATCTTTGGATCCCAGCACTCTACTTCCCACATGAAGCATACCAAAACAGGTGTTCTTGTACAACGCTGTACAAGTATTCGCAAAGAATGTAGTCTTCAGCTCTGTGCTCCATGGACACCACATTGCAAAGTCATTGCAAATAATGATAACTCTATGTATCCCTTCTTTTGAGTTTCAGCTGAAATCAGTCCAAATGTGTAACATTAGTAAGTAGTGCCACCTTCTTAGACATTTCAGCTCTTCCTCAAACAAAAAGCATTTACCCCCACTTCAAGCTTTCCCTGGAAGAAAAACTGATGATATTAGGGCCCACTAGCCCTTCTCATTACGCGTTTTGGGTGGACCCTGCTTCCCTTAATTCACCTCGGTGCTCTGCCTGCCAGCTGAGCATCCTGTTTAGCGCTGGCTGGACAGCCTGTTCCAAGGCATTGCTGTATCTGCAGCAGAAGCCTCTGGTGTGGGCCACTGGTAGAGTTCCACAGCAGGCTCAGCTCTTTAAATAACACAAAGGGAAGAGCAAGGGATGATGGAGAACATTGGGCCACACTGACCAGCTGGAGATTGTTCAGGCACAGCGTGTCACTGATCCTTAGTTTACTGCAGTCCTTCATTTCATGGTATTATTTTACTGAAGGAAAGAACGGTCATCATTTGAAGATCTTACTTCGAGCTCCTGAGTAAGAGATTCTAAAGGTATATTTCTCATAAAATACATGAAGTAAATTCTCTTGCTCTCTTTTCTTTTTTTTTTTTTTTTTTTCCAAAGGTGAGTTGCCTTTCCCTGGAGGAAAATGTGGACAGCGATCCATGTAAATTTGCACTAACATCAAGAACGGGCGATGTCACAGAGACCTTTATTTTGCATTCCGCCAGTCCGGGAGTCCGCCAGTTATGGATCCATGAAATTAACCAAATTTTGGAAAACCAGCGCAACTTTTTAAATGGTAACTTCACTGTAACTTCATAATTGAACGTCTCTCATCTGTTGTTTCTTGGCTTTGAAATTATTTGCAAGTTTCCTTTTTCCTGAGCTAATGCAGAACATTTGGGGGATACACGCTGCATTTCTGCTTCAGAGCAGATGCTAGCATTTATTATGAGTGGTAGTCTGAATTTACATGGTGTTATCTTGGTGAAATTTTCCAAATGTTTTGTAGGAGTGAATCAAGATTGGCACCATTCGTTGAGGTGGAGAGTTAGCGTACCCCTTTTAAGCAAATGCAAGCCTTTAAAGGCTAAACCCAAGTAGAATTTTAAGCATCTATTCAGAATATGTTTTGCTTGTGTTATTTTGGTGGCCATTGTTGTCACATCTTACCGTGGCAACAACGTTCAGATTGTGCAGGAGAACAGTAGGAGATGGTAGTGTGTGCTGTGACATTAGAGGGTTCTTGGCTATATTTTTGTATCGATCGGTTCTTGCCCCAATCTAGATCTTATTTTTTTTTAAAGAGTTGTAGTGGATGGAACAACGACCTGACAATTCAGTCTCACCTGTTTTTTCCCAGCTTGGCTGCTGACTGACAATGTGATCCTAGAAGAAAACATTTCTTCCTGGTTTCAGATTTTTCATCTTTAATAGCTACATATAGCAGGTCATGTGTGATACAGGAAAGTGGCTTGAGGTCTACGGTATGACCATCATTGCTAAGGGAATTTATCTTATTTGAACAGCACTCCCCTTTTGCCAGTAAACATGTCTGTTTTAAACTGTTCCTGTTCCCTTTCCTGCCCTCCTTTCCCTGATCGCCTCTCCTCCCGCCCCCATTGCAGCCTTGACGTCCCCAATCGAGTACCAGAGGAACCACAGCAGTGGTGGAGGCGGCAGTGGGAGCAGCAGCGGTAACAGCAGTGGCCCCAGCAGCTGTAGTGGCATCCCCAGCTCCAGCCGTAGCCGGCCATCCCGGATCCCCCAGCCTGTCAGACACCATTCCCCAGTCCTGGTCTCCTCTGCAGCCTCGGCCCAAGCAGAGGCAGACAAGATGTCAGGTATGTCCATTCACAATCTCTCCCTGCCACACTACAACACCTCCTTAGAAACTGGCCAGAGCCAGCCAGACAGGCACCCTCCCAATGCAGAACCGGACGGTCCTCAGAGAGAAGCTGAGCAGATTCCCAAGATGAAGGTTATTGAAAGTCCCAGGAAGACAGCGGGAAACATTTCTGGCTCAGCTGATGGAGCCCAGAAAGACGCACGTGGAAGCTCAGAGGACAGTCGATCAAGAAACAGCATAGGATCACTGACGCTTGGGAAGCCAAGGCCAGGAGCCATCTCACCAATGAACTCTCCTCTCGCCACGACTTTCCCTTCTCCTTTTGGCAAAGAAACCTTTCCACCCAGCAGCCCCCTGCAGAAGGGCTCCTTTTGGAGCTCCATCCCAGCATCCCCTGCCAGCCGCCCTGGCTCCTTCACTTTCCCTGGGGACAATGACTCCCTCCAGCGGCAGGTCCACCGCCACTCTTCACACAGCAAGGACACAGACCGCATGAGCACATGCTCCTCGACCAGCGAGCAATCAGTTCACTCCACCCAGAGTAATGGGGTAAGAGCGGAGCACCTCTGTCCTGCGAGCTCTTCTAAAACCTTCCCATGCTCCCTTTCTGTGCGTTACCATCACTCTCCGTACTAACTTCTGGCTCTCCAGTGCTGTACTGCTCTGAAATAATCAACTGTTTGAATATCTTCTGCACATTAAAAAAACAAAATTGTCTACCTCTCTGTGTATGTATACATACAAACGTGGATATGTATACAGACACAAAAGCAACTGCTAACATTAGATGCAATTTCTGCCTCTGCTGAAAACATAGATCACTAGGCTGATACTTACTAACTTGCTCTCCTTGCTTTTTTCGTCTCTAATTTGAAGGCACGTAATTAACATGCTGAAGCGTGGCAGCCAGAGCACCTTGGGGTACGCATTGCGGCCAGCACTGAAATCTGACTTCAAGATTTTGGCAGAATGCCTTGGGGCTTTTTTCCCTTTCACGCACAAATCCGCCACCATTGCCCTGTTGAGTTTTAACTTCGTGGAGACATCTACAGTACGTTCCCTGGGCTGCTTGACTTTTATTTTTTATTAATCCCCGCCCCCCCGGCCCCTCTCCTTTCAGTCTTAGTTGATGTACAACATTCTCTGTTTAAATCCTGTGTCTGACTGAGGAAGCTTTCTTCAATCCACTCAAAATAGGCCAACAAAACCTAGCTAAAATAATCCTCTTTCTACTACAACCAAAACAAATAGCGGCTCCACTTGTCTTTTCTGCTTTGTAAGAAGAACTGGTTTAGGGCATCTGGAGATTCAACCTTTTCATAGTATGCACTTGGTGTGTTTGTGCGGAAAGCTGGGGTATCAACAAAGTCCACATTCTCTGTAATAACATCCGCCAGGAAATGCAACACAGCAATCACAGGGGCGTGTGCGAATGTAAAGCAAAAAGTTCAAGGCACTTGCCATGGATGTGGTAGGCAGGCTATGGTGCCTTTCTTTTTAAACTCACATTTGATTTTTCTCTCACTAAGTGTTGTGTTCACGAATGTTTGTTTTTCCACTCTTTCGCAAATAGTATGCAATACCGATTTTGCAAATCGCCTAACTTGCCAGAACTTTTAAAAATGCATGCATTTCTTTATAGAACTGTTTAACGCACAGAGCTTTCTTGACTTCTTAGTTCTTACACTTACTTTTGTAATCGCTTCAGAAGAAAAAATTACGCTTTGCATGTATTGTATTTTTATCCCCATCTTCCTTCAGCTTTTCGTTTGGTTTAGCTCTGTCTTGTGTTTATCTTCAGTCTAGCAAAATGTGATGATAATGTAATATCTGGGATAGTTTGAGTATTTTGCAATTACTGCACAGTGTGTGAATCGGGATGGTGGTACTTCTTATATGCAGAGAAGACTTGCATAATATTAATTGACGTCATTCCATTAAAAAAAGAGAGAGGGAGAGATGGGATGGCACTGAGTTTTCAAAACATTTGAATTTTGATACTATCTCAGCAAAGACACCATTGCTTGTTTTTATCTTACTGTAAAACATAATATCTGAATGCACGCCTTCTGCTTCACAATCATGTTGCTTTTAGTTTGGTAATTGAGATGGGTCGTAATTCTTCCTTTATAACCTCATTTCTAGACCATACCTTAGCAGGATTTCACACCACGTTCAACAGACTAGAGAAAATCTGTTGTGAAGATTTATTTTGATTTAATCATTTGTGTGGTTTTGTTTACTTGCACGCATGGTTATGGTTGGTTATTTATGGAAAAGTTACTTCTAAGAAGAAGAAAAAGGAATTGCTTTTGCTAGTATTTCAGGAATATGGGAGGAATTTTTTATATTTTGATTTTAAATCCTCCTCTAATCCAATAACTGAGGTCAGTGATGACCAGCAGAACTTGCAGTAGAAAAATATTAACTGTGCAAGAATAATTACTTCCTTGCAAGGCAAAAGAAAAGGCTCTCTTTCTGTGGTGAGAATAAATTCTGATATAAACACATTCACAAGAACGTTTGTCACTTAGAGTTACCAGACACTTGTTTATTTAACAGACTTATCTGTCCTTGTTGAAAATAAGAAATACACAGCTTAACATGATCCTTCAAGACTTAACTATTAAAAAGAAATGTTATGTTACAGGAAGGTCAGTCCTGCAGCTATACAAATTCTGCTGCATGCCAAGAATCAGCATGTTCAGGAATAGTGTGTGGGACAAGGTTTGGGGCTTAGGTTGGTTTTCCAACTTCAGCCTTCCCTTCATCTCGCCCTATAAGTCTAACAGAAGGAGTTAACAAAAGCAGCTTTCTCTGAATAAAGTTTTCATCTAGCTAAAGGAATCTAGCAAGCTGTAATCTTAATTTAATTAATGACTGAAAATTAGACTGGTATTTTTTCATTCTACTGTACCCAGTTTGCCTGAATCACAGAAGGGGCTTGGTAATACAAAAGACCATGCAGACAGTCCTCTAAGCCAGCCAAATGAGTCCTCCCACTGGAAATACAGCATCTGGAATTAACATAAATATCCTTTAGTAGAGGTACAATCCAGGATGAGGTCTTTCTCTCTGTGGTAGCATTTGCTTCATCATCCTGAGAGGGGAAAAAAGACAGAATGGACTTCATTGACGCAGTTGAATAAAATAGTCCCACTAGAATAAAATGTACAGATTCACTGGAAACCGAAGCATCAATGTGCTGAACATGCTATAAATGAATATTCTGAGACTGTTCCTTGCCAAATGTCTTGGTTTCTCAGCCGACGCACTCATGTGGGAAGCACAGGCACTGAGAGATGGAGTGACTTGTTCAAGGCCATTAGCAGACTGGAAGAGAATGTGGGATTCAGGGCTCCCAGTGTACTGTGCTGTCCTCTGACCCCTGCTGCATCTCCTCGGCACTGAGGGCAGAAATATTTGACAGTTTTAAGGAAAAAGGTGGCGCTGTTTTAAACCTGCATGCCAAGCTTTCCACTCACTCCTGCACACACGTGGTGTTAACGTATGGTCGTGCTATATAAGCAATAGTGAGCCCTCCCTGGTAGTGACCTGAAACAGTTTGAAGTAAGAACAGAGACAAAAGACAGGGACACACGCGCCCACACCTCATGCCACATCATTAATAGGCCATACACTTTGGTTTTAACTTGTTTCAAGAAGGAAATATTTCAGGGAATAGGTTGCATAGTCTGATGATAGATTTCACAATTCCATTTACTAAACCTCATGCATGCAAATGGACAAAATGAATCTTACTTTTAAAAAATAATAATTGCCAGCGGATTCGTAGCCAGGAGAAGGCTTTTTGTTCTGATAAGTACTATGACTTTTGATGTACACCTGATCAGCCATAATTACCTTTCTGCAAATGCTTGCTGGGGAAACGAACAACATTCATGAACACTGGTTGAAAGTGTATGGTAAACAGCTAACAACACTCAGCTGTCAGTCACCAATCAGTTAGAAATGAGATTTCCAGCTTTATTCTCATAGTCCAGTGGGCCTGTTTTGCCCAAGAAATGAATAATTTCTTATTTCAATACCTTACGCTGTGCGTTTAAAGGAATAAACGTGATTATACAGATTCAACCAGGGACAAGCCTCGTGGTTTTGAGAGACATTGTCAAAAGCATATTTTGTTCTTTTGTACCTTGTCATGTTTCATGTGCAGAAGGCTGGCATCTGAGCTCTGACAAATAGTGCTAGAAAAGACTATATGTATATTTTTCTTTGTTGGAATTTCCAGTGTCTATGAGGTAATGATGATGATTTTGAAACCGCACCTATAACACCATGAAAAACTGTCCTACATGCTGTACTAGTTTTATTGCCTGATAAAGATGCGAGGTCAGTGTCTGAGCTTGCAAGGAAGACCAGTTGAGATCTATGTATAAACTGACTCTTAGTTAAAGGAAGTAATCTTGAGTAAAAGCAACGGGAATAAATTTCTGCAGCAGCTGTACATGAAGGTAGACAAAGATCAAACTGATTTGTACAAGATAAATAGACCCAGGCAGCTTTCAAAGAGAAATCATAGCTCTTTTCATTGAATACAGCTTAAGTTATTTGGATTATGCAGGTAATGTAGCAGGCCAAGAACAGCCTGTCTTCTTTATGAACTTTAAACTTGATTCTTCCCCCCTCCCCTCTTTCTGCTTCCAATTGACGCTTGCAGAGTGAAAGTAGCAGCAGTAGCAATATCTCCACCATGCTGGTGACACACGATTACACGGCAGTGAAGGAGGATGAGATAAATGTCTACCAAGGAGAGGTCGTGCAGATTCTAGCCAGCAACCAACAGAACATGTTTTTGGTGTTCAGAGCCGCCACTGATCAGTGCCCCGCAGCCGAGGGCTGGATTCCCGGCTATGTCTTGGGGCATACCAGTGCAGTCATCATTGACAACCCTGATGGAACCATCAAGTGAGTGCCTGGATGTGTGTAGAAGGGGGGGAGGAGGAAGAAAAACCTTCCAATTTAGACAAGGCTTTGAACCTTTTAAACCTTTTAAATCTTTGAGAAATAAATAACATCAAGCAGGATGAGTACTTGAGAGGTCCCTTAACAAACTTCAAAGTACAGGCTAGTAAGAAAGAGCCCAGAAGCACATATTCTTTATTAAAAAGAGCTGTAATAGTGCAATCTTCTGGGAGAAGACCATGAAAGAATACCTGATCTAAAAGCAGCAATAGCTACTGCTTTATTTAACAGGATGAGTTATCAGGCTAGACACCTTTGTTTAGCAGAACAGTCAGAGAATGTTTGTTCCAAGTAAAATGATCTCAGAGTTCCTAGCTCTTTACTGAGTCAGAAACCTATTGAAAATGACTGGTTGTGCTAGGAAAACCTCTCTCAAATCTGCAATGGGAGAAATTATAGGAAAGTTCATAGCACTAAAGCTTTATGTAAAGCATCTATAGGCTGTATTTGATACAAAATTTCGTACTGATCATTGCTCAGTTTGACAGTTGTATTTTCATATGGAAATTTTACCATTTGAGCAATGATTTTAAGAAATACTGAACTACAGGCTAATCTTGCTGGCTTGCTTGCATTTTTAATCAAGGGTAACATCTCTTCTGGAATACTTAATGTGTTTCATTTCAGTATACTTTAATACAATTTAATAACATTTTGACATATTTTTCCAATGCTGTTTGAAACTAGAGAGTATAACACATAACCTGGAGTTGAAAAAAATTGATCAAAGTTTAATGGTCTGTATTCAGGAAGTCAACGTCTTGGCACACAGCACTCCGTTTAAGGAAGAAATCTGAGAAAAAAGATAAAGACGGCAAAAGGGAAGGCAAGCTAGAAAATGGTTACCGCAAATCCCGAGAAGGACTTGCCAACAAGGTTTCTGTAAAGGTAAGTGTTACTAAGATGTAGTAGTTTCCAAAAGAAGTTGTGTTGGGATTTCTTTAAAAGTAGCTTCTGTCAGAATTTCACATGGAGAAATTAAAGGTAACAGTGGTTTTAATGGACAGTGTTTGCCTGATCTGAAAATGGGAAGATGCAATCTTTGAGCCTGCAAGAGTGATATAGCATAAAGATATTGCAGAAAGAGCAGAGTGATGCAGAAATTCTGGTGTTCAGATGCTTCCTGGATCTTTGTGGGTACAGCTAACTTCGACCCATCACTGTGCTTTGTTTTCTATCATTCTTTAAGTTATTATAAGGTTATCATGACATTAATTCTTTAATTTCTCCTTTCCAGCTTCTCAACCCCAATTACATTTATGATGGTAAGTCGGTTTAATTTTTAAAAGTTGCTGTAAATAGAAATTGATTAAAACATTATTTACATTGTTTAAATTTGTTTGATATGAATTATGTCAGGAACCGAGTATTTTCTATCAAAATATACATATGCCCTTTCTGGATAAAGGAGACAGTTCATGAAATCCCTTGTATTTATTTCTTTAAGATGCAAAGAACTCCTTTTTTGTTCACAAGTCCAAAACAACATAAAATGCAAGGACCATATGACACGTTCTATATGGAGACTGTATGGAAGTTGGACCTTGCTGAATTTGCAAAATAACAAGACCAGGAGTGGGAGCTTAATTTTTAACTTTGCGCCCTAGGAAATGTTCAGGGCCTCTCTGGTGTAGAGGCTGATCAGGACAAAGATAGTGGCCCTCTGGGTTCAGAACCAAACTGGATTTTTATCTTAATACACAGAACCAAACTTTGAGTTTCACATGTGAAAAGGGGAAACAGCTGCAGTACCCCAGTGGATGAGTGAGGTGTTTTGTGTTCCCTTTTGCAAACTTAGCACACCCTTAAATACTTCCCACTTTAGAGTTTCCTCAGCTTGCCGTAAACAGGGTGTTTGGTTCACCACGGTAGGCTTCAGGGTTATCCGTGGCATAGCAGTAGTGTTGTCTCCAAGTTCACGTAGAGAAGAATTCCCTAGCTCTGCAGAGCCCCAGCAAGTGGCCTGACCATGAATGTGCTTCAAGTGTAGAGGGATAGATAAACCTTGGAAATTTAAAGTACCATACTACTTGGTCTAATAGAAAAGAGACTGTGCAAGGAATAAAAAAGCAAATCTATTAACTTCAATTGACTTAATGCCATTAATTTTCTTTTTCCAGTTCCCCCCGAGTTTATAATACCGTTGAGTGAGGTAACATGTGAGACAGGAGAGACCATCGTGCTTAGGTGTAAAGTCTGTGGTCGCCCCAAGGCTTCAGTTACTTGGAAAGGTCCTGATCATAACACACTGAGCAATGACGGTCATCACAGCATTTCGTACAGGTACAGTAATTTGTGTAATGTTCAACAGGAACTGCTGAAACTTAGGTTTTCTGTTTGCACCCTTGGTGCAGGATAGCTTTTGGCTTTGAGGTATAAAGGTAGGGCTGCCCTCAGACAGAAATATTTCTGAGATTTTCTCAAAATGTTTTGTAACTTCTGTGTATGGCTGAGGGACCCAAATGTCATATTCAGTTGATGTTTAAAAGCAAAAGAAAATTCAGCTGGTATTTCTGATGAGCTATTGCAGAAGCCATTGTGGTTCTGTCACGCTGACCGAGTGCTCGAACCAGAACAGTATGTTGTGACATGCCAGTGCTGTGACATGCCATCCTGCCAATCCCTTATTTCCATTTGTAGCATATCATCCCTTTTGAGGAGAATGACGGCTTTCAGATCACACTACAGTATTTTACAAAGAAAAACCTCTGGTTCCTACTGACATGGCAATGTCACTGTCTTGATTGTTGAAGGCCAGAAATTAACATTTTTGTCTGGTTTTAGTTTTTCTATGATAGAACTTAACAGACTTACTGGTAACTCAAACACCTGTTTAAGAGAAATTGCTGGATTTTGGAATGTGAAACTGCATGTTACAAAAGGTTTTTTCTCAAAAACCACTATTTTATATACATAAAATGTTGTTTAATGAGTAACTTCAGTGTGACGAAATGTCTTATTATTTATGAATTATGCGCTCAATTCAGAATGAAGGGTTTTCTTTGTATGTCATCTTCACAGAAGTTGTATGACACAGCTTACTTGCAAACTTGCTGGCATGTTATATTGTTCTTTTCTACCTCCTGTTGCTGCTGCTTTTTCCTTTTCGCTGGATATAACTTCTTTATGGGGAGACAGAGACATTGTGGCAACTTTGCTACTGCATCCAGGACTGTTGTGAGATGAGTTAAGAGTTAGATTCGCTAGGTTTAATTCACTGTTACTCATTACTGTTACAGAATTATATCCAGTAAATCATGTTGGCTGTGGCTGACAGATTTTTAGAAATAATAATCATGAAGTGTTCTTTCAGCTGGAGAGCGGGGGGTCATCTTCCTGGGTTCCTAAAATTCACTTTCATTTTTTTTCCCTGAAATTAAGTCCTGTGGTGAAGACCATAGCAAATAGTTTTGGGTGCAGTCAGTCAAATGACTTGCAGTAACTGGCATGAATCTGAAGGAAAGCAGTAAGAATGATAGCAAATCTTAAAAAATTTGCCTTATTGTGAAAGAATAAGACAATGTTAGGGTTGTTTTGAACCTAGAGGTGAAAAGTGTAGGGAGGACTTGCCAAGTATTCACATTTGTAAGAGGCTTTTGCAAATAAAATTATCTGCTGTACGTGTCCATGGCAGATGGCCAAAAAAGTACTAGAAATTAATTGCACAGAGGGAAATTTCTGTAGACATTTAAAGAGAAACCACCAAACAAAAAGGGTGGTTGAGCAGTGAGAAAGATTAAGGAAGAGTCTGCAGAATCTTTCTCCCGTGGTCTTACATAGCTTATCGCTGTCTCTGCCCTGGAGCAGAGGGAAAACTTAAGTCCTTTTTAGTTGTCCCAGATTCTTCAAAGTTGTGGTGAGGTGTGCCTTTGTATTGAAGGGGGAGTGCTCTCTTACAAGGGATGAATGCTCTGAAAGGACAAATGTTAGATCAGCTTCTGTGTTCTGGGAGTCAGAGATGGAAACTAACCTTTCAGAAAATACAATGATGGATTGTTATCTCAATACAGCTTCTCTTTAATTCGAAGGAAGTAGAGGAAGCAGGAAGAAACAGGGGAGCCATTTGATTTGTTGGAGCCTGGGACATGCTGAGACAGAGTGTCAATGAGGATATTTTTCTAATGGTCTGTAGGACATTCCAAGATAGCTGATGGACACAAAGTGCCTAAATTCTGGTAGATACTTCTGAAGTGGCAGGGACAGGGTTAATAATGTTTGTCCAGAGAGAGGGAGGGGCTGGAGAATAATAATAACAGTCTCAATCTAACTTTGTCTGACTTCCATAGCTTAAGGCCTGCAAAATGAATATAAAGTTAACAGATACCATTGTGTTTCCCAGTGACTTAGGAGAGGCTTCACTGAAAATCATTGGTGTCACTGCAGAAGACGATGGTATCTATACATGTATAGCTGCAAACGATATGGGTTCAGTTTCATCTTCGGCCAGTCTACGAGTTTTAGGTAGGCCCGTCTCTGTTGTTTTTTTTAATATAACTACATTCAAAGTGTCTGGTACGCATACTACAGGAAAAAGAAAACTGTCTCTTGGGCATCCCTCTGTTAAAGGAGTATTATAACAAACCTTTTCACTTGTGATATATTGCTTGTTTCAGCAAGAATAGATACACTCTTAGGATGTAATTAATTAGAGGTTCATACAAACAAGATCCCTACGAAGTACTGTCAATGGGCATTTACCTTGTCTGTTAATACTAGTTCAAACATACTGTGATAAAATAATATTTTGTCATCTGCATTCTTAGTTTAGTCTCAATGAATGTTACTGTGCTAACATGTATAATTTCTAAAGTGTACAGATAAGAAAAGACTAGCATTGCTCTGTATTTTAATATGCTCCTTTGCTTGAATTGTAAAGCCACAGTGTTTAGGAGAACATATAACTATGTCATGTCTTTGCATCATGGATCTACACTTAAGTTACACTATTTCAGTACCTGAAGTGAGGCAACCTGAATGTTTGTGAGAGAATGAAAAGGAGACCTGCAAAGATGAAAAATGCCTGTGTTCTGGACGCAGACGGCAAAGGAAAAAAAAAGTATTTTTACTTGATGTGTTTGATGGCAAAGTTGTAAGTTTCAGTGTGTATTTGTACATTCAGCTGTTCTCTGAAGTGTTCAGGATCCTCCATTTTTAGAAACAGGGAAAACACAGGGTGACAGCAGGATAGCAGGCTTTCTTACATGCCGTTCATAACAGTTGATGCTATCTGGGTCCTTTAATCTATTGAGAGGCCCATATATTTATCCACTGGTGAGAATTAATTAATACATTATAGGTGGAATGGCTCTATCTCAAATTGACTCATAAAAGAAAATAAGACATGAAGTGCTGCATTCTGTCTTTGTATGTCTGTCCCAGCTGATATTGGGACTTGTACCGTTGTCCCAAACCTCTCCAAAATAGCTTCTTTCTTCCCTTTTTTTCAAAAGACTTTGCTGTATTCCTGGCATGTTGAAACCAGACTCTGAAACATGTGTTCCTTCCAAAACCTCATCTGAAATTTTTCACGATTCATAATCAATGCTGCCACTTCGATCTCTGCCTGCTGGCAGCCACAGTCAGTGCCTTACTGCCAACTTATCGAGCTGGTGATTATTCCCAGCACTTCCTGATCACTGACCCAAGATAGCCAGTAGTTAAGCCATAGGAATGGTGTGTTGCAGTATAGCAAAGAGGCAGAAAATAAAATTTTGGTCTTTATGCTAATGTTTCCTGAAAAATAGAGGGTTTTTTTCAGGTAGCTGCTGCACTATCTGATTGCCTTTTTTTTCCCAGTGGCAGGCGTATTGTTGATATTGAGACATAATGTAAGATACCTATTCTTTCTGCTGTTTCCTTCAACTTCTCAAGGTTACTCAGTCCTGTACAGACACTTCCTACTGCACCTGAATTAGTTCCACTACAGAATTTGTTCTGCTGTGTTGCCTGCACTGATTTGGTGTGTAATCCAGTTGTCTTGGTGCCACCCTGTGCCATATGGGGATTAACAGGACAGCATTATTCCAGTGACAGTATCTCAGCCAAGGAAACTTTCTAGTCAGGGGAGTAAAAAACTCTTGATGGACAAGAATCCATGTGAAACTGTGTGTTTTAAGGAGCTAGTGTAATGTGTGCTTCGTACACCAGTACAGAAGTCCAAAACTGTAATTTGGCCAGAATCAGTCACAGAAGTCTTGTAGACTAAACTACCGTCCTTCAGCCACAGTCTTTGGTCTTACTGACCTTGTCCAAAAGTACACATTCACTTTTCAATCAAAACTAAACCAGCTGTATTTTGCCTGCCCTTCTACTCAGCTCTGCTAATACTTTTACAAAGAAGTTCTGGGCCCGTTTTTTCTGGGGCCATCCTACATTTCATTTCCCCAGTCCACAAGAGCAAAATGAGAACTCTAAGGCTGTAGCACAAAGTAAGGTTTCAACATCAAATTATGAAGTCATTTTCAGTCCTTCAGACATGAAGGACTTGCCATTTGATTGTAGTCAATTCTTGTGCATTATCTTGTGCAGAGTCAAGAATGCTCTTTACCTTCTGTTGCTGTGGTAGTCTCTTTAAACTGTAAATGAAGTTGTTGGTTGCAGAAATAATTTTCTTTCTGAGCTGCAAGAGGATGGACAGTATGAGGCCATGAGTTGCTTTTCAACACAGACACACTCAGCTGCAAAAGAAAGATGACAGGGGCCAGCCAGTCTGAGGCAAATTCTTCCTGAAATCTATTCCCAAATGGAATGTGAAGTCCAAATACTTCTCCTTCTGTAAACATCTGAAACAATACATCGGTTATAATGACAACAATGTAGGTCTGAGGAGGATCTGAGCATATTAAATTTTGGCCATACTGTCCTTTTGTAGGTCCTGGAAGTGATGGGATCATGGTAATCTGGAAAGACAACTTTGATTCCCTCTACAGTGAAGTGGCTGAGCTTGGCAGGTGCGTTCTCTATGCTGATCTCCAAAGCTGTCTGCGTCAAAATATTAACTTCTCTTTTAAAAAATCGAATTCTCTTTGCAAAATAGTTATCATATGAGCCTAAAAGGCCAGAATTACATTGGATTAAATAAAAATGAGGAAGTGAAAATTTCACCAGCACTAGATGGCACTGCATAAACGGGATGTATTTAGGCTGAAGTGGTATCATAGATTAAAGGATTATTATCTTTTTAAGCATGCCTTGCAGAGACTGATGCTGCTTCTGTATTGAAGCTCTCCTACACCTTTTTATTTGGGGGTGAAAATTACAGACAGAAAAAGCCTGAAAATGGGCAGAATAAGTCATGTAGATTATACATTTGTCCAACTTAATGATGACCTTTGAAAGCTGTATACTACTCTTGACTTGAGTTCTCTGCAATGCAATAAAACAGATTTCTATGAGGAGATAGTTACTTATACAGACACGTTTTGTAGAAGATGCATGCACTGAAAACTCTCGTTTATGTCCAGAAACTGCTCTGTAAGGGTGGCTTATTAGAGATCTAAAATTAGATCTCTCTCAGGATATCTTTCAAGGTCAATGTCCTTAGTGCATCTCTCAGTTAATTCTTTCCTTTCAATATTGTATTCCAGGGGCAGATTTTCTGTCGTTAAGAAGTGTGACCAGAAGGGAACCAAGCGAGCAGTAGCCACTAAGTTTGTGAATAAGAAGTTGATGAAGCGAGACCAGGTTACCCATGAACTTGGAGTCATGCAGAATCTCCAGCATCCCCAGCTCATTGGCCTTCTTGATACCTTTGAGACCTCCACCAACTACATACTAGTGTTAGAAATGTGTGTGGACTCTAACTTTATCTGTAAAATGCAGTCTCTACAGGTTACTTTCTGGGGCATTTATAGTGGTTTATGAATAAGGAACTTTAAGATTCCATAGAAGTTTGAAAACACCGAAGTAAAATATTGCAGTCATATGATGCTGTTATTAAAATTAAGAGTTTAATACTTGGAAACAAGTTGGGATATTAAACTGATATGTGGATGATTATCTTAGTCTGAAGGTCCAGGAATTATTTTATATCAAGTGGTTGCACAAATGAATTAGGAATGTTGTGATCTGGTAGCTTGATATCAAATCTCCTCTTCGTACCCTAGTCCTCTGTCTTCTAGGTGTTGCAGGCTACAGTTATTGCTGTTGGGTTTTTCTTTCGGTTCCAATATATGGATTAATCCAAAATATAACCCTTGTAATTCCAATAGGGCTGACCAGGGTCGCCTTCTAGACTACGTCGTGCGATGGGGAAACCTCACAGAAGGGAAGATCAGACTCTACCTGGGAGAGATTCTGGAAGCTGTGCAGTATCTTCACAACTGCAGAATAGCACATTTGGACCTAAAGGTGAGGAGTGAATGGGATTCCTGGCAGTGTGTGCCGTTCCAGGCATAAAAACCTCCCTCTTCTAGGAAACTTGCAGCTGGGAATATAGAACTGTGAATTGTTTGCGACTGTGTGAGGGGTATGGGTCGGCGTTCCATCCCAAATGCTTTAGATCACTCATAGCCAGCAAAGCAGAAACTTTGAATTCCCTGCTTTCTCCTTAAAGCTTGCTGGCCCTGCGTGGTCCTTTGTGCTAGAAGTAAATGCTGTCAGGAGCAGGTTTGTTTGATTTTTATTTATTTATTCATTTGTTTATTTACTTGCTGAGAAATGTGCAGCAGAAATCCATTTCTTTCTCAAGAATCGTAGAGTTTGTTGTGAAAGAGACTGCTTTTCTTCTGTTCCTGCAAATCCGTTTCTCATCTTTGTACTTTGAGGGCTGGGATATCTATGTCAACGGTACCTCTTTGGGCCTCCGGTCTACCCTTTGAATTTTACTTGAGCCACAAGAATTTGATGCATTCTGGTAGAAAAAGCCATATAAGAAGGTCTTAATGTGAATATTAATTAAAGACTTACTCTTTATACTTCTTTTTCCACCTGTATTTGAATAATAAGGAATTTTAGCATTGACAAGGCATCTTTGTAGGCAGGGTATCTTCAGCCAAAAGGGGTCATGGTGAGAAAAAGCGAAAAGAGCCTGCGTCTTCCCTCCACGTGTTTCTGTTTTCCAAGCAGAACCAGTCTGGTTCTGCAAATCACAGAGACCCTGAATGTAATTTTTTCTAGTGCTATATGGAGTTCACCAGTACTTTTTCCAGTCTCAGGGAATGTACAGATGAACTAGCTAAAAACTAGTTGTAGGTAAGTCAGTCCTATTTTGCTGAGATCATAGCTACAGCAACACTAGCTTCAGAAATAAAACCATAAAAATAATGCCACTTTCAGCTCACCAAGAGTGGGGCAGTTCTCTTGAAGCCATGTGCATCCAACAGGATCTTCTGCTGCCATAGTCTCACAGTAACAGTTGACTTCCATCCATCTGAATCACCAAGTAAAGCTGAATTCTGTTGAAAGCACCATGAAAATTCTGACATGGTCTTCCAATCTTTAAATGCAAGGCGTTTGCTGTCTCTCTGTCATAAAGCAAATAGAGGAGTTGCTTTATTCACCCTCTATTTCTAATTGCTGTTCTTTAAGCTTACGTTTCCCAAGCACAGGTTCCTGTGAAACTTTGCAGAGTTGCTGTTGTGAACATCTGCAGTGTTATCTGGCAGAACTATATTTTCTGCAAAAATGATAGTGCCAGGAGCTAAGAAACACTCATTGCATACTGTAGTTGGCAGGAAACTGCCTGTTGGTTGGTCTGGGGGAAGCCTTGGTAGGACTGCCTAGGAGCGTTGCAGAGCTGGCCTTCAGCAGTAATCCTTGTAGCTCGCAGCCGTTTGCTGCTTTCTTGAGCTGACAGCACTGTCTGGGAAACAGTAACATTGGAGAAAATGTGTGTTAAACTGACTTGACAAACAGACATTTTAACTTTTGCTTTTATGTTTTCTAGCCTGAAAATATTTTGGTGGACCAGAGTTCCACTAAGCCAACAATAAAACTGGCTGACTTTGGAGATGCAGTCCAGCTCAATACCACGTATTATATCCACCAGTTACTTGGAAACCCAGAGTTTGCAGCTCCTGAAATTATTCTTGGAAATCCTGTTTCCCTCACTTCAGATGTTTGGAGCATTGGAGTGCTCACGTATGTCCTTCTTAGTGGCGTCTCTCCTTTCCTGGATGAAAGTGTAGAGGAAACTTGCCTGAATATTTGCCGCTTAGACTTTAGTTTCCCAGATGACTACTTCAAAGGAGTTAGCCAGAAGGCCAAAGATTTTGTATGCTTCCTACTTCAGGATGACCCAGCTAAGCGTCCTTCGGCTGCACTGGCCCTCCAGGAGCAATGGCTGCAGCTGGGGAATAGCAAAAGTGCTGACAGCATTGACATATCCAGACTGACTTCGTTCATTGAGCGGCGAAAACACCAGAATGATGTTCGACCCATCCGTAGCATTAAAAACTTCTTACAGAGCAGGCTCTTGCCAAGAGTTTGACCTTGCTTGAAGTTCTCTCTCATTCTCTTTCACCTGCCAATCAATCAGACTGGAGATGGACTCCTCCTGCCAATCAATCAGACTGGAGATGGACTCCTGCCAATCAGCTGTTGACTTGAATTTTGAGGAAAGCAAACCCCGAGCCAACCAGCTGCTAGCGAATGTTCGTGTGCAAATGCATTCCAGGGTGACCCGCGCAGGGCGGCGCGGGGGACCAGCGATGCAGACTTCACTGGGGTGGAGGACAATGGCACTGTACTCTGCAAAAAGCAGTCACGAGCGATACAGTTACAGTATTTTATTCAGGTTTCTGCAAAAAAAAAAAAAAATAGTTTTTTTAATAAACAAGAGTTGAATTTTGCAAGTGAACTTAACTACCGTTTTCAAGATTTATTCAAGGAAGAAATGCCTATGTTCAAAGCACTGGTGTTAAACAAAAATGAAATCATGCCTGGAGAAGACTCACCAAAATGGCTGCCCGTTGATACGGCCTCCATTTATAACATCTGGTTTTCACCTGGTCCTAGAGCTTTCCAGTTGCCTCGCCTGTATGTATCTCACGTAGCAGTGCACTGAGATCAGACTCTGCTTTTAAGTGCATCCAACCTCAAAGTTTTTGCATACAAATAGAATGAATCGTTTTGCTCTGATAAAATGTAGGCCTTACTTGTATATAGACTGTTACCTGCCTTCGGTCTGTAATTTTTTTTCTCCCCCTCCCCTTATCCTTTTTTTCCCCCTCCTTCCTAAATGGTGGTATACCACTGTGCGGGTCTTCAGTTTGGGTCAGTACTCACTGTCCCCTTAGAAAAGGACTTCGGGTTGGTGCCCAGCTTGCCGACCCGATTGTCAAGCAGTATACAGCAGGATGAAATACTGTAAATGCACTCATTTGGGATTTTGTTTTCTTTCATATCATGTGCAATGTTGTGGCTTTAACATTTTATGCAACTATTTATGAGGACCTCTGTTGTAACTGTAATAAATATATAGAAAAAGCACATACTTAGTACGGCGAGCTTTATGGTTTTGTTCGTGTGTTTGGGGTTTCTGGGTGGGCAGGGGCGGGTGTGTTGTACCACACTGTCATTATTAGTTTAAGATGAAGGTTAGCATAGGATCTAGACAAGACTAGTCAGTTTTAAGGATTGTTCAAAAAAAAAAAAGGAGAGAGAGATTCGTATCCCAGATCTCAAACTGGTTCAGAAGTAGGGTGACACTTTTTAAAATTTATTATATTCAAAATGCCAAAGTCTGACTTCCCCAAAATGAGTCTCCACACTTACTACTTTTTAGAATTTTCAAATCTGTGTTTACTTCTTTCTGTGAAATGAACAAATGAATTTTGTGCTCTTTGGTGAAGAATACATTCGGAAAGTAGTGGTCAGATGAGGAGAATCTGACACGTAATGTAATTGTCTTAGTAACTGTTTTTAAGGTTGAAGTAATATTAACGTGAGCTATTTAAAAAGACAGAGATGGTTTTCTGTGCATCACGGAGTTCATATGGGTGTGTTGTCATCTATGTTTGTGTGAAATGCCATGTTTAAAGAAACCAAGCCGACAGCCCACAGTAGTTAGATACATGGGTCTTAAGCCATAACCTAGCTTGGGTTAGTTTTGAGCTTTGCGGCTTCCACTGTATTCTATTTATTCCTTTTTTGTTTTTTTTTGTTTTTTTTTGTAAAGTTGTACAGAAACTTTTTAAAAGAAAACAACTGACTTTGAAACTGGATGTGTATTCGTACCAACCTCATATCATTATGTTTGTGTATTATTTTCCTTTATTGTTTTAGTTAAATTTTTGCTTTATTTTGCATGTATATTTCTTTGTACAGTGACGTTACATGTTTACACAGTATGACGTGATGTAAATATTTTATTTTGCCATCAGTTATTTTGAAAAAAATTAAACATATTTGACATATTTGTCTGATCTCTTGCTTTAAGGAGTTTGAAAGTTTAGGTTTGGTTATTTTAATTGGGCTCTGTATTTTAAAAAGAAAAAAGTATGTTATTTTATTGCCATAAAATTAATTTTAAATTGCAATGATGTATCTTTCTTTCATGCCTTACAAAATAATCTTTGCCTCTGCTCTAAGTGTTGAGTGTGTTGTAGTGTCATGATTGCTTTTATATAAAACATGCATAACTGTGGAAATTCATTATAGTCTTTATTAGCTAGTAAATTTTGACCAGCAGTTTTCTACCAGATGTTCCTAGTTAAAGCCTGAAGGATCATATATCAGTTTAATATTAAACTGGGGAACAGATTTCCCACATCTCTTAGACATTCTAGATTCATTATGAAGAAAAGTTACTTTCAAGGGCAAAGACTTGGGTTTTGCGGCTAAACTCTGTCCGCATCCTATAAGGGATAAAGCAGAAAAGTTTTTCGTTGTGTACGTTTATCTCTCTCCCTTTTCTGCTATCATTAATCCCTTTGCAATTCAAAATGAAGTGAAAGGCCAGGGAACAATACAGAGTACTTATGCTTGCCACTGCATTGTCTACGTGGTTTTTTTCCACTCTTTTTTTGGCTATTACCTGTCAAGTGATGAAACAGTCCCTTTATTCCTCACAATTTTCTACTGAGAGTGACAACTGAGAGAGACAGGGAATATTCAGGAAGGATGTACTGCCACGGATGAGCCACTGGAAGCTTTTTCCATGACAGGGAAATAGATGGCAACATGCTCCATGGAAGACTTTGTATCCTTGAGTTTTCTCAAGTACTTTCTCTTGACTGAAGATACACTAAACTGGGGAGAAGTTACCCAAGTGCTTTACAGAGAAATAATGCACTTGTAGGTGTTTTAAGTAGTAAAGGTGTGTTCTTCCACTCATTTGTAAACAAGAGTGCACTGTTTCTGGCCCTCTCTGTGAGCCCCATTGCTTGGGAAAGCTAACATCTTTTGGCAGAGTGGAGTTTTGCACTAAAGCCTGCTGTTTGGTGCAAGAGCTTCCAGCTGAAGAAAGCTTGAATGATGGGCTCCTTAACTAACTTGGATATCTCTTCAGACACTTTGAAGAGATAATGTATGTGTAAGGTCCTTTTTTTTTTTTTTTTTTTTTTTGGGTTAAATTTGTTTTGTGG
>VZSZ01003337.1:183453-202043 GCA_013398815.1 Ibidorhyncha struthersii | reverse complement strand
CACTTGGACTCAGTTGGGTGCAGTTCTTGTGACTGTCCTGCACACAACAAACCAGCATGGCAGGCTGACAGAGACGGGAAACCGAAAGCATGGGTGAGAGCAGCTGGTATGAGGTTTCTGATGTGGGAACGTTGTAGAGCAGTCAGTATCATAGCTGAAAGGGGGGAAAATAGCCAGGGAGCTTCAAGAGAAGGGTGTGTCTAAATGTTTAATTTTGATAACATACCCCAATCACTTCTTACTGATAGTTTAGGAAGGAGAGAAGAGGTTGCCAGAATTTAAAGTCAGTGCATTGTCAGTACTTTTCAAGCAGGGCGTGGGAGCGCAGGAGTTCTCCATTGCGCATTTGATGTGCACAGCTTAACTTGAAAACCATTGTGCAACCGCTGAGCAGAAAGCCTGGCTAGGTATATTTCTATGGTCGGGAACATACATCGTCTTCCTAATGGGCAGAGACCTAACGCGTCCCTGCCTGTGCTCATGACGAGGGGGATAGGAAAGCCTGATTTTCTCTTGTGTAGTATAGATGTCACTTAAGTATAAGTTATCCTCTTTCTCAGATGGGACTATTAATTTGTTGATGAATAGAAGAAAAAGATTTTTTTTTTTCTTTCTCCAAAGACAAAAACATGTTCAGGCCAGGGCACAACAGAGATCCTCCAGAATGACCCAGAAAAAGCATCTGGCTTCCTGAAAAGATTTCTTTACCTGTGCAAACCTGATTGGTAGTAGAAGATGCCTGACAATATAAAGGCATCTTCTTTGCATGTAATGTACTGCATGATATTGTCAGAAAACATCAAAACCCAGCTGCTGAGGGAGTCAGTGTAGGACTCCGTCAAAAAGAGGGGCAGGTGAGTGAGAAATAAATATAACCAAGGGGAAAAACAGTGGCTGACTCGAGGTTAGGCCCCGTGGTTCCCAAAATCTTAAGAGAAATGAAGACAGGAATATAGTTAACCAGTGGCTGTGGGCAGTGCAATCTAGCTGGTATTTGGTGAAGTATTTGGACAGCCAATCTTTGCTGCGAACAGCAATGTATGTGAGTGCTAGGGATTAGCACAGGAGTGTTACCGTGTCTGCTCCAGTCCAAAAGATGAGCTAAGCTTTATACACCCTTTCCCTGCATGTCTAGACTCAGCGTGGGTGTGTTACTAATTTCTCTGCTATAGGGATACAGCTGCATGTGGAGGTAGGTAGAACCAGGTAAGACCAAGGTTCTGTATTTGTTTAAACCAGCTCCAAGTATTGCATTTCTGTCAGAACCACTGCTTTATCCCTCAGGCAAACAACTTCTGAATTTTTTTCTGAAATTAAATCTTGATGGAGATTATATTAAAGAGTAACAGATAGCTTTTGTATCGGAAGATGGCTGTGCTTCCAGTACTTCTTGCACATGCACATCTGCCCAAGCAGTCAAGACAAAAGGTTTTTTTCTGTGTACGCTATAAAGCAAGAGCAGGATGATCTCTCATCACTCCAAAGGAGCTGGTGCCCACTGTTCTCTCTCCTTCCTGGCGAGCGAAGACGCATACCCAGCATCTTGGGCTTCACATGCCTGGAGGTCACCTCAGCATTTCCTAAGTATATGCACTCAGTGGTCCTCTGTGCCATGCCGCAACACTGAGCATCAATACAAGAGTGAGAGCTCCCATTTTGCTGACCTGCCACAGGGACTGAGAGCCTGTTGTGTAGGAATGGGAGAATGCGCTTCTCTCAAGATGTCTTTGTCCTCAAAACAGGAACACTTCTCATCTCCCCTAATGCACTCCCCTTAGCCCAACCCAAAAAGCTTCAGGGGAAAGGGGGTGGAGGGGCAGTTGGGAGTTCCTGAGGAGAGCAATCTGATCTCCTACTCTTGCCCTAGTAATGTCAGGAGAGCCAGCACCAAGGCTGCTAATAATAAACTCCCATCAGCCGACCTATGCCTTCCATTAAAAGAAGCCATTAGTTACTCTAGTATTAGAGAAGAGCACCAAGTTTCCAGTTTTCCACACTGGTTGTAGGTTAAAATGGTGAATGTGCTAGAGATGCATTTGAAGTTTAATACATGAACTCTTTGAGCTGTCTTTAGGAAAGATGATAGTCATGATGTTTTCATTGTCTGATTGTCAAGAGCAGTAATCGGAAAGCTGTTTTTTTTTTAAATGAGTTCTTAACACATACATTCTCCTCTTGACTGCTGGAGGAACTTTTCATCCTTGAGACTGCATCAGTTGCAGCAGATGAAGCTTTAGATTCTGTCACTGTGCCTGTGGTTTTCATTGCTTCAAAATTCTGGATTTCTGAAGGAAAATATTTTCCATCCAAAGAGGATGAATATATTGAACTACAGAAAGGATGAAACCTTAACACCAAAGCAACACTTCAATCTCTGCAAACTGAATTTCCAGCCCCCTCCCAAACATTCTATCCATTACCAGTCCAGTGTATTCTCCTCTGTCATATTAAATGGTCTTTCCTGACAAAATGGTGGCTTTGCATCCCATGGAAGAAAAGTCCATTGAGGATTACTTAAGTGTTACTTTACATTACATTACTTTACATTTACATTAAGGATTACTGTTTTAGAATGGCAGTAAACCATTGATATCCGTAACTTGATGTAGCAACGGGTTATGCAGTTGAAGTCCATACTGTGTAAAGAACCCACTGATGTCTTCCTTTGATGTCTCTGAAGCTTTGTTTTGGAAAAAACAATGAGCAGTAAATCTCCCCAACTTTTGTGTCCTACCTTTCCTTTTACAGTCTTCTGCCTTATTTTTCATTTGGTCATGTTTACCAAGCTAAAGAGTACTGGTCTATTTATTCCTCATGGGGAAGCTATTTATCATTTTAATTGCCTTTCTCTGAACCTTCCCTAGTTCCAAGTTTTATATTTTCTGTGATGGGAGGGGGCAAAGCTCACACAATATTCATGATACAGGTGCATCATGAGTTACGCAGCTGCAAGATGGTACTGTTCCTGTTCTCCTGTTCTCTGTTCCTTTTCTAAAAATTCCGAGTGCTCACCTTGCTTTCACTTCTTTTGAGCTGGTACATCTTAGAATATTAAATCCTGAGATTGTGTTTGCAAGTTGAGCGGCAACGATCAGTTTAGAGCCCATGATCATACATGTAAAACTTGGATCCCCCTTTCAGTGCATCCCCCATGAACATTAATTTTCTCTCGAATTTTCTCAGCTGCTTTATTTCCCAGACAAAGCTGAGGTATTACGATTGCCTTAGGGAGAGATTGTTCTGATGGAACTGAGCATGGAGATGTCTTATATTAAACAAATTGGAGCTGATTACTGGTGGCCTTCATTTTACTACTCAAATAGTCAGCCTAGCTCCCCTAACTTTTTCAAGAACTCCTTTTGCAGGAGTTTTCTTGCCAGCACCTGGGGCCATCAAACTCATTTCCTCTCATCCTGAGGGAGGAAATTGTAACCTGCCTTGGACTTGATTAAGCTGAAACTCTTCATTAAATTTCAAGCACTGATTTGAGTGAGGCTAGCACCCTCATTTCAACAAAAGGAGGCTTGTTTCTGCACTGAAATCAGGAGTATCGCCAAAGATTACTTGCAGAAATTTCACATTAAGTTTCCTGAAGACTCACCTGGCCATAGTCAGCACCAGGAATTCACTTAGCACACCCTGAACTCAGTCTCTGTGAGGGCTCACTATCCCAAGGATTACTCCCAAATACTGAGGAAGAGCTGGCAGCAGCTGAAAGTTTGCCCTGTTGTAACATTAGGAATCTTCCTAATCAATTCTGGTCACACAGCAATTTGTATCACGTATCTTGCCTGGTTTTACACATCTTGCCTGTGTGTTGCTGAAGACCGTATGATCCCTTGAGATGGATGGTTCTTTGGACTCTCAGACTTTCCCTTCAGTGATGCCAAGATCCACTGAGTATTTGCAGAATGATGTCATTTAATTTGCCATCTCTGAAGACTAATGGTGAGAGAGTACTTCCTTCTTTGGTGATGGAGCGCTCTCCTGGGACTTGGAGGGTTCTGGACTCCTTGCTTGCCAGGAAAACTCAAAGCTGGGAATCTGTGCTAGTCTCAGTTACAGGAGTTAATGCATCCATTGATTTGTTCGGGTTTTGCTGCTGTTGTTGGGAGCTTTAGATGCTAGTGGACAGTCCTGGCTGGTTCACACTGATGGAAAAAGAATGTCATGATCTATCATGAAGTATTAAGGCTTTCAGGATGGGGTATCCTGAGGGTTCACCACCAAAAAGTGCCTGAAGGTCAAAATTACTCACTGCTTTTGGAGTTTGATGGAGGCCTAAACTGGTTTCTTCCAAGGATCTTTCACAAAGCAAGGCAGGGTGTAAATCTGATTGCTGCTTTTACTCTGGTTACTGGTTGTGGATCACAACTGGGGATCTCACCTCGCTTTTCAGACCTGCTTGTAAAGAACTTAAAGCATGCTGTTGTACTCCATCCCACAGCTTGGAGTCTAGTCTTTATTTGTGTCTTTGGATTAAGTACTATTTCTTCTAAGTGCACCTGATTTTTCACTTCATGTTTAGGCATTTTTCTTTTCAAGACCTCCACCTGCTTAATAGCCTGTTACTTTTAAAAATGGAATTATGATATTATCTACCTGATGAAGTATGGATATAGTGTAAATATTTGATATGTGATAAAGTATAAGGTTGCAATGGGGTCGGCATCTCTACCAGGGAAGTCATCTGCTTGCTGTAGAGGCAAGCTGTCTTCTCTCATCCCACTCTCTAGGGAGTTTTTAGGTATAAAATTCCTATCTGAATTCCTATTACACTGGTGGTTATGATATGGATGAGGCAATCATCTGAGCTTGTAACAGCTTCACCTTTTGACAAACTTTTTTTTGCTCCAGGAGCATAAGAGAGGTTCAGGTCTAATAACTGTTCCTTCTAATGTTGTTTTCTTCCAGGTAATTTATCAGGTGTTTTTAAGAGCTTATGCTGGGTCAGTAGCTGTGTGTTTTTTCTGGCAGGAGTCAAGAAATTAATGTCATTGTTTTCTTTTCCATCTAGCACATTTCTGTGGTCAAGGGGTTGCTCCATAACTCACACAAAACTTCAATTTTTTCCTTTGTTCTGCAGAAAATCAAACCTTTCAGGGCAATCTTCATGCATGGTGGTTGCCAAACTAAATGATCTAATGGTGTGACCCTGGGGAAGTAGTCTCACTTGGCTGGCACTTTCATGACCTGCAGCAAGGCTGCCAAAGTAGATCCACTACCTTTGCTAAGAGCATTCTTCACTGCAACTCAGGCAGTAGCAGGGAAAAATGTCCTTGTCCTTGTGATTTGGAAAGTCATTGTTGGGGAGCTGCATTTGCACAAAGGCACTACACTGTTCCTCAGTTCCCACGTATGATGCTTCTGCTGCTGCCCAGTAAAAGCCTGAGATACACATTTAGTTACTCTGTGACTGTGCATGGTGTTGCCTGGATTTATCACACAGTATGGGGCATGTATGGAAGCACTCACGGGAGAAAAGAAACCTGGTCATTCATTTGCACGCTTTAAAACATGTTCTCCATATGTTACTGTTTCTCCAATTACCTTACTTCTGGTGGACCATCAGATGTGAGAAAATGAAGGTTATAATGTCCGTACTGCTGAATTACATTGGCACACATGAATAATATTGTGCTGTAAGAAAGGGTGGCAGCTGCAGTGGAATGTACGCATGCTGCAAATACTGCAAAAAGATGTCTGTGGAAAAGTGTATAGATTTCTTTAAGGTATGTTGACTGCATGTGCAATTCTTGGTGGGCTTTTTTTTCTGAATATGGGGGTTGCAAACTAATATGTCACGCATAAAATGATATTTGTCCTTGCTTTGCGTTCTCTGTAAGTAGAAATATAGCAGTGGTGAAGAGAGACGTGTGATTATTTACACACACAAAGAAAGGAAGCCTGGTTTGCTAGAGCTTTGCCTCAAAGTTGAATTATGTGGTAGTTCATGGGAAAGAAATTAAAGCTTTTCCCAAATCGGAGTTACTCATGGTACTTACGACATGATAACAGCATAAGCTTGTTCTGCCTGATGTCCTGGAGAAGCCAAGGGTGCCAAGTCCAATTCAAGACAGTCAGCAAGTCAAAAAGTACTCAGGGAGGCCAAGACAGATGGAGACTGGGGAGAAATAAGATTACAGAGAGAAACAAGTGAAAGACGGCAGGCAAACACAGAAAGAAGGTCACGATACATATCTTACTAGGATGCCAATGATGTTAGCCTCCTTAGGAGTACGCGTGGACAACACTGGACTTTAATTATGCATCTGATCCTGGCCACCGCCTTGGAGTCTGACCAAGGAAGAATGGTGCACCTACAGAAACCATGGTATGATCGCCTGCGCGTGTTCTGCTTTTTGGTGTGGAACATTACAACAAGTATCTAATTTACTTAATGTCTTTTTCTCTAGACTGATACAGTGCTATTTGTTGCCTCCTTGTACTGGCTGTAAGTTGTCTGTTACGAGGTCATGACTAGCTTTAGAGTGCACTGCCATCCAGCAGTTCAGCCATGAGAAAGACACTGCGGCCAACTTTCAACATCTTTGGAGCAGGATGGGAGAAATGCTGAAGAGGATGGTAACCCCTGGAGATGGGAAAGAGAAGGATTGGCTTGGAAACATGTTCAAATATGCAAAATAGTAATCAAGATTTTTACTCTAAAAAGTATTTGCAGTAATTTCTGATAAGCTAATGGGCCTAGATAAGATTATAGTGAGAATAGATGGCATCGCTTCAAAATAATTCGCTGTGGAAGTTAAAAGCATTCCCCTAGAAGTATCTGCTGCTTGTCTTGGAAGCTAATATCCCAAAGAGACTGCAGAGATAAAGTTCAGAGAGAGGAAAATATCTTTACTTGGTATTTAATAAAGATATTATAAGTATCTTTGAGGAAGAATGTTCTGGGATAGTCAGTACACGGCCAATAGGACTATGATTCCTTTTCATCCTCCAAAGGTTTTATGGATGGGTAGGGATGGCATTTGTTTGTGAAAGCGAACATTTGTTTCTGTTCGCATGCTGTGACTTTTCCAGTTGTGCGTGGTTAGGTAAGTAGTGCAAGTACTTGATAAAAGTTGAATCTCCCTCTTGAGTCTGTAATGTTTGGTTTGACAAATAATCAAGAAACGTATTTTTCTCTGTTAGTCAACTGCAACAGTTGAGAGGGGTAACCTTTTACAAGGCCTAAACACAATCTGTCAGTTTTAAAAAAATAAGGAGGAAATGGTAATGCTCTTTTCCGTTAGTTCAGATGTGAACTATTTCTGTATTTAAGTGCTTCACAGAAACTCTTTATCTGCTTTACAAATCTGTTCCCAAATAGCATGAGTATTTTTTCTAGTAATCTTGCTTTTCTGGTTTATAATTTCAAATCAGACCCTGTATTAGCAAGCAACTGTTGTGATAATTTATTTCTATTTGAAGTGGCTTTTTTTTTTTTTTTAAAAAAAAAAAGAGGTATTGAAACCACATGTGCATGCTGTAGAATCAAATAGCGTGAAAGCTGCAGCCAAAGTTGTACATGGGTTTTTTTTTTCAGAGCCTTGGTATTACCGTTCTATGTAATGCAGGGGTTTATTTGCCATGGTTAAGTTTGCTTGATGTCAAACACTGACTTTTTGCCCAAGTCAGGCAGAGAAATGTCAACTTCTACTGTGTTGTTTGAGCTTCCCCCTTTGTTGTAATTTAGAGGTGCAAGGGAAAAGCTTTCCACTTGGATAAAGGGGTATTAGATGAAGAATACATCTCTGTGTAAATGTTGGAGGTCTTCTGTAACAAAGTAGTATAAGGGTGAGTTGTCTTAAGTATCAATAACTGTTGTATTTCTTTTTTATGCTGTAATGCTGTCATGGGACATCTGCCACCCTGCCTTATTGCAGCTATTTCTTGTCATTACGGTGATTTATTTTATTTTATTTTATTTTATTTTATTTTATTTTATTTTATTTTATTTTATTTTATTTTATTATTTTTAACATTTCAGAGTTTCTCTAGCCACTGGAAGTAAAAATGACATTATTTCATTGTAGAGAAGTGTTGCAGTGAAAGGCATTACCTTTAGCAGGGATTGCGGTTCTAATCTTTCTGCTGGAGGACACAGTCCCCAGAGTTCTGGTTGTCCCACTCTGGGGAGCTCTGCTGGAGTTGGTGTCCCAAGGTGTCTACTTGTATTTCTCCAGGTTCTTCACTTCTGTGCATACTTATGGCTTTCCTACACCACTCTGTGAGAGGGAAGGCAAAAGGCTCTTTGCTAATTATGGAAAAATTAAAAAGTTCTTTCCTAGCTATTCTTGGCGGGGGGTGGGGGTGGGGGTGTAGAAACACTTGTGTCAGAGTGAAAAAAGAGGCACAAATGGCAAATCATGAGAGCTGTGTGGGAATTTGTGCTCTTCTCCTGCCTGCCTATCCTCAGTTATGGTGATGGACATCAGACAGGCAGGGGAGATACACACCACAAGAACACAGCGATGTACTCGCCACAAGGACACAGCTTCGTGCCCAAAGTACCCTGTCCTAGAAACAAAGTGCTCGGCTGTTGAGAGCGGTTTTGTTGGGAAGAACCCATACACACGGAGATCCAGCACTTAAATGAGTTATTATAAAACTTTGTATGTACTAATGTTGTTGCCTTACAGTGTTTTAAAGCACACTGCATGTCCTGGCCTCCTTTTGAGGTGGCCGAGTGGGCATTATATCCTAAATCTGTCATTGTGACAAGCTTATCTCAGCTTCCTGTTTCCAGCAAGACAGCTGACTCCACACCGTGGAGCTCCTGTATAAAAAGCCTATATAAAAAAACCTGCTTTAACTGCTCGTGACAGTGGTGTTTGGCTTCGCAAGTCTATCACAGCAGTTAGGCGGTGGAGGGAGGACGGTAGCAGGCGTCTCTGCTCAGGTTGCCCTGTGAAATCCTCTCCTTGGTTCTGATGAGGGAAAAAGGAGGCATGGCAGCTGGCTGGCGCGTATTTGCCATTCCCTCAGCCACACTTAGCCTGCTTTTTTGAAATGTTTCAATTAATTCCATAAAGAAGACAAATCTAATGTTACATTTGGGGGGGGGAGCATTCAAAAATTGTAAGTCCATGTATGGAGAGCCAGAGTGTTCAGTTTGCAAAACCTACTACCATCTGTAGCCTTAACTTTGGCATTTTAGGCCTCCGACTAGTTTGACTATACAAATGTCTCAGCTTCTGTTGAGTTGCTCATTTGCAGCTGACATATTGCCACTTAAAAGTAGTGGCTCTTTTCTGGCTGAGCTCCATGTTGGACTTTATAACAGCTCTCTGTATTTGTTTACTGAGCGCAAATTATTTTACTATTGGGTGTAGCCCTTTATGAAGTCTGTCTCCTGGAAATATTGCCAGTGGAAGGAAGTTTAACTATATGATATTTACCTTACCATAATGCTGTTGTAGTCATACCGTTTGACTCACACTGGTACGTTTTGTGTTAGAGTAATACTTGAAGGTCAGTCGGGGAAGGACTGTTCCTATGTTCGCTTGGAAAAAAAACCCAAATGTAGCAAAGCATAAAGAATCATCTGCTTGGGTTTTTTTCACTTATAATACACAATTGATGGCAGAATAGAGCTGTGTATTTGGCAGTTGAGTTAGACCTAATAAAAAATTTACAAAATAATCCAGCAACGTTTTGCTTGTATGACCTGTAGAGAAGTGCTCCAGCACCTTCTGGAACAACTTAGAGTAGATGGAAAAAGAGGCAGAATACCCTCATCTGAGTCAACTTTTTGAAATGTCCTGAAGGTGAGGTGTTTTGGGGACAAGAGACACTTGTTAGCAGAAGAGGGCCCAAGAGCAAGGCTCTTCGGTGCCTCAGAGCTGAGGATCTATATTTAACAGTTGTTGTACAATGGTTGTACATTCTGTTCCTCATTGGTTTCCTGCTGTGCCTCCAGCATGTCAGATTCCTTCCCTCACAAAAATGGAAGTTTAAATGGTCTCCCTTTCATTTCTCTTCCCTGACAATTTGTCATGCCTGTACGCTTTCAGTGCTGAAACAAGTTTATTAACATATGTAGAAACCTTTTGAGCTTTTCAAACAAAACCTGTGACGTAAGGATCCAGTTATGTAATTGTACAGTTAATGATCCTTTTAAATGTAAAACTACCCATAAAAATTTGGTGGCGGCTTTGACTGTCTTCAAACTGTCATCCTGAAGTGCCACAGAAAGGAGCATTATTCTGATGTAATGTGAACCCAGGTTGTTCAGAGGGTATGGTTAAATCTAGAAGTAATTTTGAGGAAATAAAGGCAGAATCCAAGACACAGTCCTACTTCTCCCAAACTTAGGAGGAAGACTTCTGCTTTGTTCTTCTAGTGCTGCTCAAAATCCACAACTTTCTTGTGTAAAATGGATGCAGGAAGCTTCAGCTCCTGACAAGTGTAACAAGTAGCGGTCATTCTTGGAGTCCAACCTGCCAAAGATGGATCAGACCTTCTGAGCTGTGCTGCACAGGCAGCTTTCTGCATACCCACGGGTGGCATCTGGGATCTCTGCATGCCTGACACGCTGAGGGAACAATGATTCTTGCAGGGCCACAGGGTCTCCAGAAATCCTATAAACATCCAAAGCCAAATTTCACTGAGACAAAATTTCTGTGGTGGAAGGTGGGTCCAAGGAAATATGTGTGTGTGTATATATTCAAGAAGACGACATATGGGAACAGCCAGGAAATTTCATTTTTACATTCTTAACACAGGCTACTTTTAAAAGAAAATGTATGTCATTTGCTTGCCAGAAAAGTAGAAATCCTAATACTTGCAGTCTAAATAGTAGAATGTCGAAAAGGTAAGATCCATAAAAAATTACAGAAAAAGAAATCTTTGAATCCTTTGTGAGGAAGGTGCTGACATCCCTTGCAAGCAGGAGAATTCTGTCTTTATTGTCACTGACTGCCAAGGGAGATGAGAGTGCTGCTTGTCATCACAGCGGGGGCTGTATATTCAGCTGAAGACTCTCTGTCACCATGGTATTTTCAGCATCTCTCAATTTAATCATCAAGCTTTGCTTTACAGATGGAGAAAGCTTCTTATTTCCTTTCCCCTTTTTTAACAGGTGGTAAAAGGATTTGCTGAAGATGCGTAAGATTTTGGCAACTGCAGAAATAGACTCATCCTTTGAATTCCTGTCCTGTATCCTAATTAAAAGAAACTGTCATCCTTCCTTCTGTGTTGTGAAATATATAGACAAGTATAGTGTATATTATCTTAGCAATAGATTGTTTTGACCAGCTAAATGAAGAAACATATATTAATTTCAGCTGTCAGCATGGAGGGTGATCCTGTTAGGAGATGAGGGAAAGAAAATGGCAAATAGAACCAGGATGTTTATCTTTGCAATTCAGAATAAGCAAACTATCAGCTGTACAAAGCGTCTTTCAGAAAGGAACATCTTCTGTTACTGTTTCTATTAATCTAAAAGTCATTCAGATCAATAAGCTGCATTATGAAAGGGGGCATGTACATGCTCAAGCCCTTGTCTCTCCCTGATTTTTCCACCAGCACTGTTGCTCCTTTGTGTACAGGCTACTGCTTTCTCTTTCTGGCCTTGCTTTTTATATCTGTTTCATTTTCCTGCCTGTTGCTACGACTCCCTCTGAAGAAAGTTTGTTCTTTTCCCTGATGGCATTTGATGTTTTGGGTTGGGGTGACTCCTTCCTCGGAAAAGAATGAGCTCTTTTCTTCCCCTTAGCGATCCTGTTTTGCTGTTTCAGCACAAAAGAAGCCATCGCCGATGACTGCCGCGGTTCTTTCTGAGGTGGCAGAAAGTGGCTCACTCCACCTTCAGAAGAGAAGCCCAGGGAAGGGGGTGCTCTGATGTTGGGTTCTGTAGTCTCAGTGAGTCACTCACAGCAACCAGGTCTTAAAATGCTTACTTTGATTTGCTGCTATGCACTTTTGACAGTGAAACATAAATATTTAGTCCCTGTTGCAAAGCCAGGCACTAACACTATACACACACATGCACACACAAAAGGCAAAGCACCTACGAATAGGTCGTGTCTTGTTTCTTCTGGCAGTAACGTCTCACAGCCTGAAGGAGAAACAGCTGAATTCTGAGTCTTCGCATGTTGATTTCTAAAGAAAAAGGAGCCATGATACAGAATCTTATTGCAAGTATGAAGTATCTGATTTACAAAGAATTGTCCAAAAGCAAGGCCCATCGCAGATTTTGTAACAGGGATTCCTTTGCCCAGAGATGCTGATCTCCTGTGCCCAAGCCCAGGCACTACAAGGTAACCATACTAACAGCTTGCTTGATGCTTCCAAAATCTTAATGTGTCCAGAAAGTAGATTGTATTGGTGCTAGTCCCCTTATTAGTCTTCAGAAGGAAAAGGATAACCTATTGACCCACTAAGTAACCCGTTGTGCACCTGAATAGGACAGCACCTGTCCTGCCCCCAAGCTCTCTGGCTGCAGCAGAAAGCCACCAACCACAAGGATAATTGTTCCTAAAAGGGTGATTTTCTTCCAGGTAACAGGCGAGAGGGTAGGACAACTTGTTACAGCACAACAAAAGTGACTGCATGCAATTGGAGGCTGGGGATATTTGTCTCTGTAACCTCGGTCTGCTTCCACTCGAAAGGAAGAAAGCAGAAAGAAAGGAAAAAGTTGGCTCTAGAGCTCAGTGATAAAGATGAAACTGCCTGTAACTCGGGCAGTCATCACATCTCTAAAGCATTTGTGCTTAATGCTTTCAGACAGCTGGGTGATGTGCCACGTCACGTTTGGGTTTCCCAACTGCTGTTGAAGACCAAGAGCTCTCCTATCACGGGCGAGCAGGGAAACGAGCGTGTTGAGCTGTGGTGAAGTCAAACGGAGACCTCACTTTCTACATCTCTCAGAACCACAAGGGAATGTCACGGGTAGGAGAGGCCGTGATAACACCGCCACAGAAGTGTGGGGGTGGACAAAGGAAATTTCCTCGTCAATTTGTGAATGTGATAAAGGGCGCAAACAGGCAGGCGTGCAAACACTAGCTACTTAGTAAAACACGGCTAGTCTTAGTTTGTGGATTGTATCAGCCCAGGTGGTCACTGCCTCTAGCACAGCAAACCTGTCACCTTCCATTTTAGGTTTGTCTTTCTCTTCTCCCCATGACCCTACATAAACCTCTCAGTTCTTTCTGATAAAAAAGGCACAGGAGGGGTGTGCGTGTGTAATTTATCCTGTATTTTTTGTAACTTAGTCCAGTTTCAAAGCTCAGCTGAGGCTCTCCTCCAAGGAAGGGGTGCAGAAGGTCCTGGCCTGTATCCTTCTCCCTTTTTTGCCTCTAGTCTGATCCTGTTGAAGCAAAGACAACATCACTTTCCAAAACTCCAAGTTCCCAGATCCCTGCCAGACAGAGTGTTCAGAAGTCCCAGAATTTTCACCATGGTCTAAGGATGCTCACAGGGGTATGGAAGAAATGCAGAGGTTGAGCAAATATTCATGCCCCAGCACAGCAGGAAAGTGAGGTAATCCATTCTCTTGCTGCTTGGATGAAAACTGAAGAGTTATCCAGGTGAACCAGCTATACTTGGTTGGGAAATATGGTATACGGGTTAAAGAATGTGGAAACTGCGAGAAAAGAGGATGAGTAGGCAGTGCTAAACATCCAGAACTGTTTCCGGCCAGAGCAAACCAACCTACCTGACAAAAATGGATTAAGGAGTGTAACAGAGGAATTTAAGAAGATAAAAGGGAATTCAATGCACTGAAGACAGTTAAGTTTCACTAACTGAACAGCTTGCTTTTTTCCTTTATTAAAAAACAAAGAAGCAAACAACAAACCTAAAACAACAAACCCAAAACAGTGCTGAGCAAGTAAAGCAAAAGAGGGCATGTGAAGTGTTTCTTTCTTCTCTCCTACTAATTTTCTTTCCAAATTTCCCCTTGGAGATGCACTGGTCCTGTAGCCAGCCCACAGTTTTTCCCCTCTCAGAACTACCTTGTTCTGCTAATGGGAATTGAACACAGACAAAAAAAAACCCCACCCATGCATATATACATATAAATGTGTGCATATATGTCTAGATAGATATATATATATACTGTCTTTAAGTGTTCACTTGCTGCCTTTGCGTGCTCACTGGCATGGAGCATGGATAGCATGAGAGCATGCACAGGCAGCAAGTGAGCACTTAAAGACAGAAAATTCTTTATTGTTCCTCTCCTCCTTCTTTATAGTGAAACGAGAATTGTTTGCAGTCATGGGGCCCAAGCCTTGGACTGGAGCAGGGAGAGCAGATTTCACCTTCAGCTCCTGAGGTGCCAACAAACAGAAAGAATAATGTAATACATAAGTAACGGTTATCCTCCCCAACCCCACCTTCCCAAATTTCCTTTATTTTTCTTTAGCAAATGCTCCTGATCCAAGGGTGATAATGAAGAAATAGCATTTTAAAACTAATTTAACAAAAATACTGTAATAAAAGATGTAGAGAGGGAAATCAACATTCCAGTGAAAGGGAAAATGTGAGTCAGTAACCATACTAGTTCCAGCATATTTTTTTTTTTTAAATCTGTCTGTAACATGGAGCAACAGAAGAGGAATCTGGCAGGGCAAGTGGTTGCTTCCACCTCTGAAACAAGAACTTGCGGGTATTTTCAGAGCAGCAGACTGGATTTAGTGAACTTGTAAGCTATGGCATTGGGATATATCTTCCAACAGTGTAACTGAGGAGCAATTAGTAGCCTTAGGCTGTAGAGAAACCACTGGTCTCATTTAACTTAAAGTGATGAGTGAGAAGGGGAAAGGAAAGAATCTCTTGAAGGACCCTTTGCTTACTCTTATTAAAAGTCCTGTATCTATGAAGTGATTTAATTGTATCTGTAAACTTTGCTTTTACATAGCATGGGCCGTATCTTCATAGGGAAGGGATGTGTGTGTGGACCACTTGTTTCCTCTTCACGGTCGCAGTGTTTCTACAGAAAGCACATTGATTGCATGATAAGTAATGTTAAATGCTTAGCAATCAAACACGCCACTGGAGTTGAAAAGAAGCGGCCGTGACTCTCTGAGGACTACCACTAAGACGGAGATCACGTATGGGTGGTACAACCACAGTTTGAAAATCACCCTGCAGTCTCCAGCACCCAAACAATTTGGAAGATGCAGAGGGACGTCACAATGTGACCTTTATAAATAGCTGAGTTATGCTCGGGGGTTGGGGTTGGTTTTTTTTTTTCTTGTGGCTTGGATATGGAGAAGCATACACAGCCTGTGTGACTTTGAAAACTTTAACGGAAATGAAACAGGAAGCCAGATCCTCTCACAGCTTGTTGATCTATGAAGACGAGCCGAGTCTGTAGAGACTCATTTTCTACCCCCAGCAGAAGAAGCCAGCGGAGAGAAATCCAGGTGGGGAGATACTCTGCAGAGGAGATGCAGAGGCGACATGACAGAAAGGCGAGCAAGAACAGAGACCAGCTCACTGAGCAAGAAAAATGGAGCAGAATTAACCACTCAAAGAGAAGTGTTGGTAAGTTCGTGGAGCTGTGCTCTAAATTTTGGCATCTCACCAAGCTGGTGATGAGCTCTAGGAAGCTCCTGTGCTGCAGCTCATACTGCATGGGCGCTACTTTTCCCTGTGCGTCGGACTATACCTGACCTTGGTAGTAGTAATAAATGATGATAAACGGGGAAATGGTTCCTGACTGTTAATAATGGACTTGCAAAACTGACCAGTTCTGCACCTAGGTTTCCGACTTCTACTGGGTTGGATGCTGTTGCCTTTGTCTCAGCAGACGCTTTTTGCACTCCTTTTGAATTGTTCACGTTCTTTGGGCTGTGGTTATAATCCTGCTGCTCACATGCAGATGGGAGCAGGAACACGGCACTTGCTTCTGCTGCTGACTTGTGGGTTTAAACAGAGACGGTTAAAACGTCTTCACACTTGCTTAGTGTGGCTTTCAGCATAAGCTTTTGCTGCAATTGCTCCGCAGTCTCGTGTGGGTATAAGCGAAGGGAGATAGAGTCACACCTGCAGCTTGGAGATGCCACGACCTGCAGGAAAACCTGGAGGTCCATGTTATGAGCAAGTTCGTAATGCTCTCCTAAAGGCAGGAGATATCATAAATATCTCTAAGTGGTAGAAGTTTGCCACCAGCATGTAGCCTTGTCAGAATGTATCGTAAACATGTGCAAAATGCCGGAAAGTCTGGAGGAACAGGATCAACCTTAGGCTGCTTCCAGTCGGAGCTCCCCGGAGCTCTCCCCTTTCCTCGCAGAGCTGCTGCCTTGCCGGAAGTGGAGCAGCGGAGGCATTACTTCTATGGAAAAATGTTGAATGCATACTTTAAGTAAGGCCTTCTCTAGCTCCCATTATTGTTTTCCAAGGTATTTTGGGGAAGTTCATGCTTTCTGAAGCTTTCTGAACCCTTGTAGCAGCATGTTTCCCCTTCTGCACAGTCCGTAACAGAAACTGCCTTCCACTTAGCTGCTATTCCCCTTTTTGCAGCTGATCCTGGCTCAGACCTAGACCTTGCTTGCTCTCCTTAGAATTATTCTAACTCTTCTTCTTCAGCTAACAGGAATGGCAGGAGCTCAGCCCGCCCAGTCCAACACAGAGTGCAGGAGGCCTCTGTGTTCCGTGGCTTGGTCTCACCAGAGCTGTCTGCATCCCAGGCCGAGGAGGGGCTCGCAGAGGTGGGAGGCGGGTAGAGGCTGTTCCTTCTCAACGACTTGCAAGGAGGAGGGACAACATCCTCCCGCCGAAGCCCACAAATGGGAAAAGGTGGTAGAGAGCTCTCTGTAAGCAGCTCAGGGAAGAGGTCCAGGAAGAGCTTAATGAGGAAGAAAAGGCATATGGACAGAGTTGGTTAAAACAATACCTCAAGAGGTTTCAAGTAAGTGATCTCTGATTGATTGATTGTTCCAGGGCTTATTCCCAGCAAGAGCAGGAGTGGAGGGGCATAGGCTATTCTCTAGATCCCGCTGAAGTGCTGAATAAATGCCCGGAGAAGAGAGCTGAGAGCCGGGAAGTGGGAAGGACTCACTGATACGGGGGTTGATCTGCAGGCTTTGTACTATGCATGTTTCATCTCTTCCCTGATGAGTCAGCAACGAGATAAACATTAACTTTCAGGCCCGTCTGCACAAAGAAATCGCCTATTAAATCCGAAGAGCTTAACACAGGTTAGGAAGGGCAGAAAGAGGCAAATTTGGATTTGGCTGAAATGCTAAACCATCAAGCGGCACCAACTCTGGCCTGGCCAAAGCAAGAAGGAAGCTGGAAAGAGAAGCTGAAGGATGCGATTGCCGCAGGCAAGACGTGGCTCAGAAACACTTCCCAGGTACCCTGGAGCCTTCGCAGGCGGATGCCTCACGAGCTACGTCCTAACAGTATCTCTCTCAGCTGCGCCTCCTGAGGTGCGGCCACTTTTAACCACAAGCTGCGTGTCCAAAAAGAGAGCACCAGCTCGCTTATGCTGCGGAGAGGCAAAGAGCTGGCACTTTAAAAAGTCTTTTTTTTTTTTTCCAAAATGGATTTTTCAATGGAGCGGCACACAGTGCTACACAGCTGACAGCCTTAGGCCTCTTCAGCCAACTATTTACTTTTGCTATTCTGAGCTGGTTTTTAAGCCTAGGTTTTCTTTTCCTTGGATAAGTGCGTTCATGGCTTTCTGTGAGTGCACCTGGGTGTGCACTTGGCACACTGATATTTAACAGGTTTTGTCTGTTTTGTTCCTTGCCCAGATTAACTGAGGTGGATGGAGAAACAACCTGATACTCATGCCAGACAGTACAAATCTCTTCACTCTTTCATGAAAAGTGTTAATTTTCTATCTCCGGCCATTCTAATAACTTACGATGTTTTAGAAAAAAAAAACACAAGCAACCCTGTAAGTTAGTCCTAGCCCTGTATTGGAGCAAACTACTTAGAACTCTGTGAAAGATTTAAGTCTGCGTCACTTGTTCAGACCATTACAATTCCCTTCTGTTTTCCCTGCAAAGTCCCCTAGGGAGATGGAAAAAAAATGTTCTTTAATGTGTAACCAGGAAAGAAATTACATGGGTCTATGCAAATTCTCTACATAGAGCTGGGACAAATTACACCTGAACGACTGCTATAAGGGAAGGTACGCGGCAAGGGTGAGTTTCTTTCTGGGTGAATGTATTTCATCTTGTTAATGAGCGAATTAGTAAGGAAATGAACATTTGACGATAGGAAACAAACCAAACCAACAACTCTGAAGTCACTAAGTTGCGTTTAGGTTTCATGGCTAGATTTCAGACGGATGCTGGTGATGTTCGTCCCCATTAAGGGAACTGCTGCTATAAAAGTTAAAATAATGTAGCGTGACACCAAAGCACAGATTATCTCTATCTATCTGATGGAGGAGCTGCAGGGACCGCTGGGGAAACGGCGATCGCTCCTTCCTTCAGCTGCGGCCAGGTTGAGGGATGGGTGACGAGGGATGGGTGACGAGGGATGGGTGACGGGCTCCGCCACCACCTCACTGCCTGCGTCACCCCTCGGTTTCGGGACGGCGCTAGGAGGTCTCGGGCCTTCTCACCACCCAGCAAAACGAAAGAACCCCCCCCCCTTCCCGAAGCCGGGGCCGCCCCCGGCGGGGG
>VZSZ01003337.1:134784-182984 GCA_013398815.1 Ibidorhyncha struthersii | reverse complement strand
TGGTTGTTTTGGGGGGTTTTTTGGGGGTTTGTTTTTTTTTTTTTTTTACTGTGTGGAATCCGAATGTAAAAGTTGTGGACTGGCTTCTATTCGCATCAGGAAGGTGAAGGTTTAGGAAAAAGGGGATCGGAAACGAGCAAGTGATTCGGGCAGACTTGGGAAGACAGACACGCACCCCTTCTGCTCTGCTCGCCAGTTGCTGGTAGCTCTCAGTATTACGTGTCTATTACGTGTCCAGTTGTGGGCTCCCCGGTTCAAGAAGGACAGGGAACTGCTGGAGGGGGTCCAGCAAAGGACTACAAAGATGATTAGGGGATTGGAGCATCTTTCTTACGAGGAAAGGCTGAGGCACTTGGGTGTTTTTAGTCTAAAGAAAAGAAGACTGAGGGGGGAATCTTATCAACACTTATAAGTACTTAAAGGGAGAGTAACCGGTAGATCGGAACAGTCTTTTTTTCAGTGGTGGCCAGTGATAGAACAAGAGCTAATGGGCACAAACTTGAACATAGGAAGTTCCATCTAAACATGAGGAGGGACTTCTTTACTTTGAGGGTGGCAGAGCACTGGAACAGGCTGCCCAGAGAGGTGGTGGAGTCTCTGACCCTGAAGACATTCCAAACCCACCTGGACGCCGTCCTGTGCAACCTGCTGTAGGTGACCCTGCTCTGGCCGTGGGGTTGGACTAGATGATCTCCAGAGGTCCCTTCCAACCCTGACTATTCTGTGATTCTGTGATCTCTTCACTCCCTGTCAAGTGTGACATCCTTCACATCCCTTTTAGATAGAAGATACCATGCCCTACCAGCTTGCTTTTTTGCTGTATGTTTTAAGATACGTTTTTCCTTTGATGGTTACCAGTCCAGCTCTCATTTTGCGCTGCCTTTCATACAAACCAACCAACTGGTTGGCTTTTTGGAGGAGCGATACAAATTGTGTTCATCTTATACTTTCATTTTCTGCAGCGGAGACGGAACCAGATTTCTGCAGTATTTAGTAAGTGAGTTTTAAGCTAGCATGGTTCTGTCTGCTCTATTGCTAATACGGGCAAGTACAGTTATTCCCACGTCCGTCCTTTGGCCCACTCCAGTTTCTGGAAGTGACGAAAAAAGAGGTAAAGTGTGTGAAACAGGAAGAAATGACCTATTTGGGTTTTTAATTAGAAATTGAAGGGGATGCTATACAGTAAGAGGAAAAGCTGCAGTTTTGCATATCTATACAAAATACTACGTGGGTTGTTTAAGCACCAGGTGAAAGGTGTTGGAATTGTTTTTCACGAGCAAAAGCAGCATTAAAATGCTGGTCACCATATTAAATGTAAATGCTTTTATGCATAAGTATCTGCACTTCTGAAAAAAATATTTAATTTTCATAGTTCTGAGTTTCTTTTTGCCATTGGGATAGTCGTTTTTTTCATTTTGTTTAACTTTTTGGACCAGGTTGCCTGACTAGACGGTGTGAATTTCGCATTTGGCATCAGGACTTTGTCCACTTTGTTTCTTAGATACAGCTTCTATGTTAAATCTTCACATCCTATCTACCAAGGATATAACAACAAACACTAAAGAGTTTCTCAGTAATGTCTGCAGTTTTTCTTGAGCTTAATGTCTGAAAGTGATTGGCCTTGCATGATTACCCAGGCAAATGAGTTTGAGATTTCAGAAATAACCTCTATCCTGTGCCTCCTGACCCCGTGCAGCTGAACTGTGGGAGTGACGGTGCCAAACTGTGCTAGGGGAGATGAGTATGGTTTATAATTTAGTTGTTTTGAAAACACGAGGGAATAACCAGTGCTCAGGAGTCAAAAGGTTGTATAATTACACTGATTTAATTACACTTGCATAACTAAATTTGTGGGTGCTATTAGAATTGCATAGTTTATCTTAAGGAGCTTCTTAATTTCCTCTTGGTTTAGGCTGTGATTTTCTTTTTAATTTTTTTTTAAATTACCATTGGGCCACATTAGTCTTATTCTAATGACCTTTTTTTCAGGCATTCTGACTTCTAAAGGAGTTACAGTACTCTTTCAAAAGGCTAATTTGAGTTGCTGTCTGACGTCTGACCCTGAATCACTTCAGGATCAGTTTTCTGCTTTGGGGGAATTTGGGAAAGCATGGTGGACACATGGCATCCTTTCTGCTCTCCTGGGCCGATACAGCTGGCGTGGTGCCGGCACGTAGCAGTCACGGGGAGCTCTGCCCATGTGCTCTGTTGCTGGGATTCCCAGCGTGGCAAACACTGGTTCCTCTGTGTGTGCATGGTTGCAGCGCTGGGGATCAGACGTGACAAAGTCATACCTTCCAGAAAGACAGAGAAATAGTTATTTATTAACTAAAATGTCAGTGTTTCATGACAGAAAACTGTCAGGACTCGTGTACTCCAGCCACAGCAACGTAAAAGAGGTCTGTGACAGTGTTAAGAGCAGAGTTTGTAGCTAGGCATCTTGTACCAGCTCTGAGGTGTTAGGGAGAGTTTAGTTTGTATATTACAAAATTTGGTATGATGGAAATTATTATTTTTTTTTTTCCCATGAACAGTATGACTCATGGTTGGGCTATCTGTTACTGACCATATAAAATCGTGTCAAAGTTTTGCCCCAGCATAAGTGAGGAAAAAAAGGAGATAGGGGTGTTACTGTCCACTTCTTGAGATGACTCCAGTGAAGGCAAACATGTTGTAAAATGGTCCAGAACTGCTGCAGGCTGCTTCATGAATTTTCTGAGAATTTTTTTATGTCAGCAGCTTTTAGTTTCTTCGTGGCTTTATTCTCTCTTTGTAGTTTCTTCCCATTTTTGCAGTGCTGATGAGCAACACCATTCAGTTTGGGCATGCTCAGGATCCAGACCCCAGTGCTTGGGATCTCTCTGTAGCCTGTGTGGAGGTGTTGGTAGCTCCTGACAGAGAGAGGAGGTGTGTCTCTAGCTCCTGTCCCCGTGTCACTGTCAGGGACAGATGCTGCTTACACCATGTACTCGTGCAGAGGGATGTGGCTAGCAAGGCAACCTGTGCTGCCCAAACATTTCTTTCAACAAACATTCCTCTCAACAAACATTTCTCTGAGGAGAAGGCTGTGGGCTGAGCAGAAGAGTTGTGTTGTCTTATTTGAGCCACATCGCACTAAGGTAGAGGACTGAAACTGCGGGATGGTGCGGCTGTATGCGCTCAGTCTGTAGTCCTGTCGTTAGCTGTGCCTGTGGTCTTGGGCAAACCCTGTCGCAGTCCTTGTCCATAATACGATGCTGAGATTTTCCAGATTATTTTTTTTTGAGTGTTTAGCATTTATGTTGCCAGGGCGGGGTGGGCACATTGGGTGAACGGTGCTATGGAAGTGGGAAATGTGTACCTTAGCATCAAACTAGTGCCTGACATGATGTGGTAGGCGTGGGGCTTTGACTGTCGTCAAGTCCACCCTAGCATCTCTGCAGCGAAGGAGCACCATGGCAAGGTGCTTGGCACTGCCCACAGGTCAGCTGCCACTGGATAAATGCTGGCAAGTTTTTAACTGCCGCGTTTGTGCGAAATCAGTCTTTCTGCAGACTTAAATACTTGTTTCAGGTCCGTCTGTGTGACAAAGAGATGTCCGACTGGTCTCCCCCAGGTTTGCTCCCAGCACAGCTCCGTGCTGTGCGTGTGCCGGCCGCGCTTGTCCGGGAGACACCTGAGGACCTGTTCGCTGTTCCTCAGCTCTGGCGTCATTTCGTGTCCCTTCCTGCGCACAGATTTCAGCTGTGACACGCTTGCCGAAGGCTGAGGTCTTAAAAATATGTGATTTTATATCGTTGTAGATCTTTAAAAATGACACTGCCAGGCTCCAAGATTAGAAACTGTCCAGTACTCTGTATTTTGTTTTCTTAGTTTACAAGTGAAAAATAAGTTGTGCCTCTGCCAAGCGCCAGCCCCTTGAGACGAGCTCAGTATGCAAGGTCACACTTAAAACGTATTTTTACAGGTCTGCGTAATTTGTATTTTATGTAGGCCTTGCCATGTAACTGTCCAGTTTTTTGGCAGTTTGTGCAAGTGCAGAGGTGTCAGGGAACTGTGGTCTCTTGGTCCCTGTGACCAATGTGCGGAGTTCTTGGCTTGAAGCTTCTCTTGGCACCCAAATGGCTGTAACAATACCAAATGTGCATTAGCAACAATAATAATGTGTTTTTTACAAGCAGAGAACTTCCACACTGAATATTCTGGGTTCTTGAATCACATTTTTATGAAATGTTTGTACTAGCTACGAATTTGGTATTACACTGAGTGATAGTAACTGAAATTTAAGTTCTCTTGATGCAGTCAGGTTTAGCTTTCAACATGCCTTTTTTGCTTAAGATTTTAGTCAGGAAGAGCCCAGTAATGCACTGTCATAAAATGGCAAGGACTCCTATGCCTGTCAGCTAATTAAAAAATGCCAGTTTGAAACTGTTGCCCTTTAAAAGATGAAGACAGAGCAGGGTTTAAACACCCCAGCTGCTGCCATCCTGACAGCATTAGCTCTGCAGAATAAAGCTGAAGTTTTGACTTCCGTCAGGCTGGACGTTGAGAGGCAGGAGGCGAGAGGTGCAAGAGCAATTTCTGGCACTTGCGTTCAGAGTGATGGCTTTGATATTTTGCTTCGTGTTGCCTTTCCCTTCTGCTTCTAATCTGTCTTGGAAAGAGGGAGAGAGACAAGTAAAACTCCCAAGCAAACAATTAATCCAGCTGGAACAACCTCTGCACTTACCTAGCAGGAAGGCACAGGCTTTGTGATCTGACACACCACCAGGCGATGTGAAATATATTTGTGATAATTAATCATAAATTATACGTGATTATTAATGCGTATGAAAAATGCACAGCTCTGCGTGGCCTGCACGCAGAGTCTGGTACACTTTTGGAGAGTGCTGTGCTCTAAAGACAGACATAAAAGCTGTGTCGTGAGGGTACAGCAGTCAGCCCCTGCACGGAGGTGGGGATGACGACGAGCTACATGGATGCAGCCTGGTGGTGGCTTTCAGAGCGGGGTCTTTACCTGATGGCAGATGTATGCACTGCCTGTAAGAATTAACAGCTGTGACTGATACTGCTTAGGCAGTAAACAAGCTCAAATGAGCTGAGTTTTTTTGTTTGTCGTGGGTTACTTGATGCTACTGTTTTCCATGCAGTCACTTGGGATAATTGTTTATTGACAGGTAGAAACTTAAAGTTCCTTGGACTGTCCTGCAGTGCGTGCCTACCAAACCGACGGGCACTTCTTGCTGATCTCTTCTCTGGGCTACAGCACTTCAGCAAGGGACACCTCAAGGTGTCACACTGCTGTTTAGGAATGAGCCAGCTGGTGGCCACCAAGGAGCTGGAGAGTCACCCGGGGCCATCTGTGAGGTGTTTTGTCCCAGGAGCGCTGCCGGTGGACTCTGATACACAGCTTGTTTTCCTCTATGCTGCTTGCATTGAGATCTTTCCCACATGGGCTTCTGTTAACATTCCCTCTTCCCTGACCCAGGTGTCTTCCCTGCTCCTTACGAGCAGTTGGAGGGCTCCTCTGCTTTGCCACTTGCATCCCTCCTCTGGTGCTGATGTGGTGGCCACTGCTGCAGGTCTCACAGGAGTCACAGAGCCCACCAGCCTCTTCTTTTGGGGCGGTGGGCTCAAGAAGGTCCTGCTCCCCCTGGGTGGCAGTCACCCTGGTGCCTGTGCTGCCGGGGGGGTCGGATGTGCATCCAGGCAGGGCATTGGAGAGCCCCAGGGAAGGGGCAGCCGCCGCTGCAGCCTGCAGGACCTCTGCCTGGAGAGACTTGGAGGGATGCTGCGTGGGGTACCACCCAGCCTCATTAGCCCCTAATGACTGCGCATCCTTGGAGGGCTGGGCTGTAGATGTCTAGCAAACAAGATGTAAAAAAAGGAAGAGGAAAGCAATTCTTATTGCTAAGTAAGACTTCAACTTTTTTTCCCCATAGACAAAGCTTCAGTTATCTAGACAAATCAATGGAAAAACCCAAGGTATTTATATCACTTAGGCTATCAGCTAAACTTAAGCATAAGAAGATGTTCAGGAGGAAAATGTTTTCTTTACTCTGTCAGTTTGGATTCAGCGCAGAAAAAAAAAAAAAAAGGGCATTTTGAGAGTTATGTTTGCAAATAGATAAAGCAGAAACAAACATAAGTGGCTTTAGGGATGACTCAGCATGCAGCTTAGCAGCAGGCATAATAAGAATCCTTAGAGTGGGCTTCCTTCAAATAATAGATTTAGTGCATTTACATAAATTCTGTTTGAAGTGTACAGGCATTAAATAGCAATTGTGAATAAGGACAGATTTTTTTTCCACATAAAAAATCATCGGAGTAGCAGAAATTTCAGAGGCTTCTTCTTTAAAAGGAGGTTATTTTATTTTTTCATTATTTTTTACTCAGGAATAAGAGCTTTAGAGAGACACTTGTTTTTCATGGCATGAAATGCTTTTCATGTATTGCTCTGGACTGTAAATTCTCTGAAGGCTTCTCTCATGCTTTTTCTTACATAAATGGAAGTGTAGCTGAACTTTATTCATCTGAAGGTCCTGGATGTAGCACTCTGTGCCTTAAAAAGGAAGCTGAATTATACAGGAGATCAAGAACTGAACTTTCCCTTTGTTCTTGTAGGCATTTGGAGAGAGGGAAATGGTATGTGCAGGCTAGGGCACGCCTTAGTGTCTTGATTATATAGATTAAATTGCTTTTGTAAAGGTAACTTTAATAGTATTTTTTAGATAATCACGCAGTAGGTAAGACCACATTATGCTTGTTGCTACAGAGTAGGAGTAAGTAAGTGTCACAACTGGATAGATACGTTAACAGCAGTAGTTTGGGTCCTGTTGATGATCAGTCCAAAGGAGGCTGCCAGCCTCTCTACTGCATTTTTCCTGAAAGACCTTTGCAGAAAGAGGACAAGGGGTGAGAGAGCACTTGGGACGCCCACGCAGGACAGCTGTGTACATAAAGCCTTCCTTGCAAGGGATGGGCCTCAGTGCTACTGAAACTATTCCGTTTTTTAGGTAATTGCGTGATTCTAGTTACGGTTTGGGGCTGGGATTCTGTTTTGTTATTTTTTTGGAGTAGAAGTTGAGATCTGATCAGCAGACATGGTTGAACGTTTGGTAAGTCACTGACGGTTACCATCTTTGCCTGTAAACAATTTTCTTTTTCGTCTTATACCAAGTAGAGATCCTCATCTCTAGTTGTCATGTTACAACAGGTGAAAAAGGTTTTCTTAACAAGTTGACATTGCTTTGCTCTGTATGGGAAGGGTTCTGTAATGAAACAGGGAATTAAGCAGTGCTTCCCACATACTGTGTTTTGTGCTTGATCTGTTTTCAGTAGTTTGTCATTTTTTTGGCATGGTGCTGATAATAAATCGGGAAATCAAAGACTTTGTAATCACTTGGCACTACTTAAACCAGCACATTTCTCTCTTCAGAGCTGTTATGGGCTGTAATCTATTGTAGGTACTGAATTTTTATAATAGCTCTTTGCTCTAGGCTCAATCGGTTGAGGTGTATGTGCACACGAGTGCATCTGTGCATCACGCTGATGCCTGCTTTGTAAAAATAAGTTTGCTTCTTTTCCCTTAAAAGAGGCAGTTAGCTGATTTTATAGAATACCTCGGTACTGATGCTACATAGTCTGGAGGAAAGTGATGTGCAACTGTGCGGAGAGCTCTGCAGGCACACACTGAATGCAGGCAGACTTGGACCTCCATGCCAAGCCTTGCGTCTCTCTGTTGAGGGGGTCTCTTCCTAGCTCGAGGTCCAAGAGAGGAGGGAAGGAGGAGGGATACGGGTGGGCAGCAGAAGGATTGGAACTGAGGGATCACAAAGCCTGTATCTCCTTCTTTGAAGGAGGGGATACCTGCTTTTTGGGAACTAGGAACGTAGTGGTGTGTGACAGGAGTATGAAACTTGGCCACTTCATGGTAACAAGTACTATGTCCTGCTTTCAGTATCAAAAAGACTGTGAAGAGGAATGTCCTGAAAGGAAGTCACATGGTCAGCTTTTAATTTTGGAAAAGACTCTGTTATCTTCCTGATGGCCTTGATACGGGGAGGGAGGAAAAAAGTAAAAAGGTGAATGTGCCATCAGCCATACTGGAATATTGGATCGTGCTTCAGCGCTGCATACAGTGCTGCCTGCTACTTCCCAAGCTGATCCCTTACATTTTGCATTTCATCAGTTACACATTTTTTAAGGTGGCAACCTCCAAAAAAGTTGTGAGGGTGTCACATGTGGAGCTAATCCTTGAGTTACTTGTGAAAGAAGCAGATGTCTCTTACTTATCTTTTTTCTGGCTTTTTTATTTTTTTCTTTTCTTTATTCTGTGTGTCTCTCCTGCTGACTTAGTACGGGGCTAAAAGCTTAAGGTTTGGCACTAACAGGAAGCTGCTGATGTGGCATGAAAAGAAAACACGGTGTACTACTTGCAGTGTAAGATAAACGCTGCTGTCAGCTCCTACTTCAGTGCTGTTCAACCTTGGTTCATCCAAATTTCTGCTTGGAGCTGTCTTGGAAGTCCCAGGGCTTTATGCTCCGGTGTGGGAGAACTGAGTCGGGCCTCCCTGTCCCCGCGGTGATGCTCGCGGTGAGGCCTCAAAGAGGTGTGAGCCCCAGAAGCCGGTCGCAGCACCAACAGGCTGCTGCTGTCTCCTGAGGAGCAGGATGAATTGTGGTCATATCCAAGGGAATGAACAGGGTTTAAAAATACGTGGGTTTATTTTACTCCCCCCACCAGTGCGTTATTAATTTAATTGCTCTTCGGTTTCTGAAGAATTTTGGAGAGGGGAGGGAGGGGGTGGAAAGATCTATTTTAAGCTGCCCTCTTCTTTAATTCATGTCTTGTTCGTGATGTATTTTTACCAGAGGCACTTTGTGATCCAGCTGCCACTTCTAAATGTCATTTACTTGAATAAAAAATGTAATTAGATTTCTAAGTGTGACATAAGGACTGAAAGTAGTAACTGGATCACAAAGTGCTGTTTGAACAGCAGCTTTCCCATGACAGGAGAGAAGGTTTATGAAGTCTGGGGTATGCTGTAATACAAGTGTAGCAAAAATACTCAAAATCACTTGTTTGCAGGTTTTCCCACCTCCTATTAGGCTTTTTATTAGGGAAATACCTACTTATAAATCTACAGTAGTAATTAGAGATAGACGAACAATATTTGGTTATCTCATGTTCTCTGACACGGATTTGCATTTTTTATTGAAATCAGTAAGCCAGTGCTTCCCAGAGCTCCCTGAAGAATAGTTGCTCGTGTGCCTTGAAAGGGGGGTTGTTTGACTCCACTAGTTTTTTTTCAGGATTAATACCATCAAAAACTTTTCCAAAAGATTGTTTGATTCAACTTAAAAGCTCATGCTGATGCAAACCACTCATCTTTTTGCCAGTAAAAGGGGTAAAGGAAGACATTTTGCATTCCTGATACTCAATAAAGCAAAGTGTGTCATTTGAACAGATGGACCGCCTCTCACTTTTTATAGTCCCAGTTTGTTTGAAATCAAAAGAGGGACCATAGAGTCATTTTAAGTAATGAAACGAAAGTCTGCTGGATCTTCCTTTTGATACTGTATGTTTAAATTGCTGTTAACAAATTCCGTTTGAATCATCATTGGTTTTCATACAACAGTGCGATGATATAAATCCAGAATACCCACTGATCCATGGGCTGAACCACAATTGTAAGCCTTCAGGTTCCATTCTAGTTAGCAGAATGTTCAGTTATTTACAGTCTGCTTGGGTTTTTTCCAGCGCTGATGCCTTCATCCTAAAGAAGAGAGAGAAAAAATTGTGGTGGCTTGATTCTGCCAGGACTGTCGTCTGTTACTAATTCTCAGTAGTTGCTCTCTAGGTAGCAATTTGGGTGCTTATTAAGAATGTGCCTATTGGTGTCCGTCAGCAGTAAGTGTGTGAGTGTGCAGTAAGTGGGAGTGCCTGGTGTTTCCATGAGCTATGCCATTTGCGAACCTTACAGCTGATGTTTTGCTGTCTGTTACTTGGCATCAGTAATAAATGCTTCCTGCAGCTTCAGATTTTTGGTCTTTTTGGTTGCATATGAATGCATGTCCTGCTTTTTCCTACTCGGCATGTGCAGGTGTAACCCCCGGTTGTGGTTTGGGCTGGGCTGGCCACTAAAATGAACAACAGATGCTCTCTTTTACCTCTCTCCCCTTCAGAGAGGAGAGAAAATGAGAGAGAGACGCTTATGTGTTGAAAAGAAACTAAACTACTTGAATGAAATATTAATATAGACACAGTGGAGGGGAAGGATGCCATCCAGAGGGACCCGGACAGGCTGGAGAGGTGGGTGCCTGCCAGCCTCTTGAAGGTCAACAAGGCCAAGTGCAAGGTTCTACATCTGGGTCGGACAGGAACTGCATTCAGGATCGGGATCAAAGGCAGATGAACAGAGAGAGTCCTCCTCGGTTGTCGGCCATTGAAGAAAGAGGGCTGACCCTTTGATCCCTCAGCTTTTATACTGAGCATGATGGGATGGAATACCCTGCTGGTCAGGTTTGGGTCACCTGTCCTGTCTGCTCCTCCCTGCAGGTGGGACCCCTCTACTCTTTTCTGCTTCCGACCCTTCAACGGGGCAAATAACGAAGTTATCTGCCCTTGGGTGTTATAGCAGTAAGTATAAGCAAGAGCCTCTCTGCATACCATGCCTGGGCATCAGCTATAAACGTCAGACCTTATCTGCTAGAAGCAGATACTTTCTGAAAAATGTGCTGTTAATTTCAGAGAGTTACAGGAGGCTTAACTGAAAAGTAGAATTACTGAAAAGAAAATAGGTTCGGTTCTGCCTCAAACCAGGACACCACTGCTTGTGCCAGGAACAGCACACGTTAGCGCAGCACATAAGTGGAAGCTGACAGAAGACCTGTCCGTTGTCTTGTATGGAAAGTGTCCACAGCAATACGAGTTTTGTGTAAATGGGAACCAGCACCCAAAAAGCTTCTCTGATTACCTCTTTTTAAAGTTTATTAACACTTTTTCCTTTACAGCTCTTAACCTGCCTTGTGTTCGTGGGAGAGACGAGGTCTGGGTCTTGCCTCTGGATGACTTGCATATGACATCCTGTAATAAAACTTCTTCAAACAACAGAATATTGGAGAAGGCCAAATATCAGCACTGCTCTGTATATACGCAACAGCGCTTGTAAAAATGTATGCAGAACTGTTTATCTTGTTGCCAAGGCTGGGATTCATACATAACTCTACAATTGGATGGTTGTCCACAGTGCTTGGGCTTAACTGCCTTGGAAGACTTAAGCCCCTCTTAAATTTCCTGTTAAAGGCAGGAGGGGCAGAAGTTCAACTGACATAAAACTATGCTGAATGAGTAATTCCCGCTGTGGACTCTCTGGAGAAGGATCTTTTCAGCCTTCTCTGGGGATGCCTTTATAAAAAGTTGAGTTCTCTCAAATTTTTGCACTAAATCAATAAATGAGTTAATAATAGAGCAGCTGCTGATCGTAAGCTCTGGGAATTTCCTATACTCAAATTTCAGCCAGAGGATAAATTTCTCAGTTAGGGAGCAGACACTGCCTTTGTCAACTATTCAGTCTCCAGGTCCTCTCTCAATTCTAGGGTTTCTTATCAACAAAAGAAAACCAAAACCTTCCTAACCCTGCCCGTAATGCCAAGAGAGCGACAGAAACTTGTCCTGTTTATGTCTGTGAAGAACAGTAAGATCACACCCCCTTTGTCATGATCTCCTCAGCTTTCTACCAAATCCTCAGGGAGGAGCTTTCTCCGGAGTTTTAGACTGACCCTAAACTTGCCCAAATGAAGGCAGGAACATTCCTTTAATTCCCCTGGCAGTCATATGATGCTTTGTCAGTTAATATTGCCTTATATGGCCGGTTTGTAGACTACAACTCCCAGGAACCTGTGGTCTCTAAAACCTTGACTTAATGGCAGAGTAATGACAGTAAAGGTCTCTGGATCAGCACATCCTGAAGCAATTTTTTTTTGTGTGTGGTTATGTTGCTTTGAGATCAGTCTTCCTGTGACTCCATTGTAACTATATATCTAACCTTCCCTTTTGGAGGAAAGCTTGGAAATGGAATGCCCAGAAACTTGAAAAACTAAGTATATAAGGTATATATATTAAGTATATAAAAACGTACTCGCCTTTTACATTTCATGTTTTGTGTTTCATTTGGAGTGGTATCGTACTTCGATGGCTTTTCTTTTTGTAAGAAAAAAAAGAGAAACAAGTATTGCAAAACGGTGACAAGGGTTTTTTTTTCCCTCTCTCTTTTAATCCTGATTTTAGGAAGGCATGAGGTGCGGTCCTGGACATCAGCTGCCAAGCAATCCTTGTGTCTCATGTGGCAAAAAGTGAAAGTGCAGCTAATGCTAAGCATGTCTTTCCTGGTTGCTGTTTGTTGGTATTGCAGGCAGCTATACAGCTTTTTAGCACAGCTACTGAAACGGTAGGTTTTTATTATGCAGACTTTAATCTTGCACGCTGTTGCTTGTTTCAGTAAATATTGACCTTTGACCACTCCTCTTTGACACCTGTTTTATCATTTGGATTTCAGGTGGAGCAATTACCTTCAGCAAAAACTCATAAGTAATCNAGGTAACTAATCTATGAATTAATCTCGATTTAGGGAATCTCAGTGTGCTGACCGAAGTTGATCTCCTTGGTTATAGTGTGAGAGAATGGAAAGGAGAGACCAAGCAGGCCAAACACATGAGGGAGGTAAGAGTTAAATTGTAATCTCTTTGTGAGGACAGGGGGAGAAGAATTACCTGGGGAAGGAATAGTGCTCCTGATGCTGCTGCCAGAGCCTGCTACACTGGCTGGCTAAAGGAAAAGCAAAGGGACAGCGCGAGCGTGGGTCTACATAAAGGCTGCAGTAGAGCAGGTCAAAAACGGAGATCGGATTTTAGTCATGCATCTTCTCCCAGTTCCCCTCTGTAGCACCTCTGACCCACCGTGGTGGCTTTAACAGGAAAAATCGTCCCCAGTGCTACAGCCCAAATAACTTGGTCTTAGACGCTGTCTCTCAGCCAGCCTTTGATTTAAGGTAAAAGCTCTCATTCCAGGGAGGAATGAAACACCACGCTCTGTTTCTCTTCCAAGCTCCATGTGACAGCAGCCTGTGCTTGGCACCCTCCCCAGCCGCCGGCAAGACCCCTGTCCGGCTGCATGGGCACAGCTGGGGGCAGTTGGGGCAGGAGCTCACATCTGGCCTCTGCCAGGTTAGGTTAGTGCTGAGCAGGCAAGGACCGGTGTGCTGGATGGTGGCCATCCCCTGCCTTTGCGCATCCCCCGTCTGCTCCAGCTCCATCCCAGTCTGCATGGCGCTGCCTGACTGAGGCACTTCTGTGCCGGCATCTTCCCCCACCGAGACGAGTTTAACTACACCCGGCAAGTCCTGCTGCCTCGTACCATGCATAGCTAGGACTAACAAGGTACTAGTCTCACAGTTAATGTCCTTGTTGTCCTCAGCATCCCAATCTGCTGCTGAGGGGTGGCTGGAGACAGCACTGGGCTGCACGGGGAGGTGGCAGCCTCTGCTGCTTGTAGGCATCAGCTAATCTGTGGTGCTGGTCTCTTCCAATTTTCTTCCTTTCTTTTTTTTTTATTTTTTTCCTTTGGTTTCTATTAGTTTCCATGGAAAGGTCTTTTTTTTTGCATTGTTATTTTATTTTATTTTATTTTATTTTATTTTATCCCCTCTCTTACCTTTGAGCTGCTAGCTGTGACCATCTTACTCATTATACTTCTCCCTGGATTTTTATTTCTCTTACCTTGCATCATTTTAGCTGAAATAGTTTTTTGCAGCTTAGTAGGTGTTCTTCATAACCGTGAGTCAAGGTGACAGAGTTGTGCTGCACTGAATGGGGCTTTGGGTCATGGGTAGCTGAACCCCTGAGCCAAGGACCTACTAAATTCATGGTTCTCCAATGCTAGCTACACTGTTTTCTGTCATCTCGCCAACATGCTCTTCAGCTGTGTATGTTGTGTGTACATGCTTACACCCAACAAGCAGAAATGGCAGCTGCACCTCCTGCAAAAGATATATATTAATGCACATGCAATGGGCTGTTGGCAGGTATAGCTTGGTGGCCATTAATGGAGGCAGCGTTGCAGAGGGCACGGTGAGAGCAGCAGTGCCCTCCGAAGGCCCCAGACCAGTGCTTAAAGCTGGAGCAGCACTATGTTATCCTAACTCGTGGCGGGGATGGGCCTCCAGGAGCAACACGTGTTTAGTGGCTCTCTGTTTCAACTGTGTTAAGCCTTAGTCACCAAGGTAGGCTCAAAGACTGTGGGCTGGATTTTTACTTTTCCCATAAAAGTTACAGCTAAAGTAGCTATACTGGTGGTAGAGTAGTAATATCTGCTAAAATGGGCTTAGAGTCCAATCCAGTGATCAGCTAACTGTGACTTTATATCCGTGTATCCTCATGGTGTGGCCTTTCAGACCAGCACAGGACAAACGTAGCACCAGGTCCATATTTCTGATTATCTGACGACGATGGGAACACTGACCACGAGATGCTGAGAGAGATCAAAAAGGCAGAAGGGGCAGGAGATGCAGTAGTCATGAGAGACACCACCTAGCCACCTGCACTGGCAACAGCGGTGAGGTTGAACATCAAGGTGCTACCAATGGCTGTTTCATGGATCAGCTTTTCAGGGAGCCTTTAGGAAAGGAAGCAACCCTTGCCTTGGCCCTGAGCAGTGCACAGGATCTGCCTCAAAGTGTTGCTTTCTAATTTCTGTTGCCGTTCTCTGGAACAGGAGACAGCACATACTTGTATTCAACATCCTTGCAAGAACAACAAAGCAAAAACAAAAAAAAAGTACTACAATTGCATGCAACTTCAGAAAGGGAAACTACATAAAAACAAGGAAGTATGTTAAAAAGAAGCTAAAAGACAGCTAAGAGTCTTGAGTATTTACGGTCGGTGTATTTGACATATATATATATAGCTTTACGTCATGGCATTGGAATCACAGAGCAAATGCATAATGAGAAGGACTTAACAAAGGGTAAAATGAAGCCAGTAAGCAGCATAAGGGAGTTATGAGAAAAGAGAAGATATCTTTCAAAAAGCTGGAGTTGTGTCCAAATGATGAACAGAGAAAGGATCCAACTTTGCCAGGTTAAATGTGGGAACACAGCAATGCCAAAAGTCCCCAGAACGACACACAGCAAGGCCAAGAGTGATTTGGAGGAACAAGTAACAAAAGACAGCAAAACTTGTGGTAAATTTGCAAAAACATACTAGGCGACAAGCATTTCAGAAAAGCCATGAGCCTGCCAGATATCAGAGCTGGAAACGAGATTCAGGAGAGTCTTGTGGATGGCTGGTTGTATCAGGTAAAGGTTATCACAGGAAAGAGCACACTTTAGGATGAGGTCTCATGAGATCCCTGAACCGGCCTGATGTGCTTGCTGTACCCAAACGGAGGTCTTGTCTCTCCCTTTTCCTCGCCTCATTCTAGCTAAACAGTCCCTCTGCCTTTTTCGTGCTGGTTCTTACGTCGTCTGTTGGATGTGGTTCACCGAGGTGGTGAGCTGGTAGAGACACCTGAGCTTGCTGAAGCAGCAGGAAGGATGCAGTGGGCTTATGGTGATTATGACAGCCAATGCAAAGTAAGAGCAGGGAGACTGCGCAGCCAAGGCGTGTTGGGATGGGGTGAGGAAGCAACTGAGGTGAAAAAGGACCAGGAATTGAGACCATCTTCCTGCCCCCTTCAGCAAGCAAACTGACACTGATGCAGTAGCCTCTTTACCTACAGAGTCCTCTTTCTAAGTTAATTCTCTGCCAGTTTATTGATGTGAATGGTCTCGCCAAGGGCTCAGATGAGAGCCAGAGGTAATGCAGATGAAATACAGGGAGCATGTAGCTGGAAGAAAGGCCATCCGCTTCAGCACAGAGCTGCCAGATCTGCGCAGCCTCGTGTCACCATTGCACGATGGATTCAGGTCAGTTCAAGGAGATGTTTCTGCCAAAAAGGAGTTTTCTTCAGATGCCTGTTCCTGCCCTTTTGCTGCTCCATCCCATCTGTCAGCACGAGTCCTGAAGTGGTTGTGGTTAAAGCTATTAGGGCAGAGAAGTCTTCACTGATCTGTTCTGCTTCAATTGACCATCTGAATGTTTACACCAGCAACAGTGCAGAGTCTGGAGCAAGTTGCTGGGTTTGGAGAGAGCACAGAATCACTCTTAAGGGGCAGTGCCAGTGTAAGGTGTTTACAAAAACTATGAAGTTAGAACATTTTTGTGTATACAAAACTTATAAATATACTCGCTCTTTCCCATAGTCCCCTCTTACGAGTAGTTTGGAACTGGATTCCAAATTGGTCCAAGATTTAAAATGTTTATTGCTAATTTTTTTGGTCTTTTTCTAGGCATATGAAGAATTGTATTGGAGCCATCATATCAAATATCTGCGACAAGTCAGGAGGGACAACTATTGTGTATTAAGAGCAGTGCTTTTTCAGATATTCAGCCAAGGCATTCATTTTCCATCATGGATGAAGGAGAGAGATGTATTAAAGGTAAAATTCAGTTCCTAAATGAACATGATTCAGGTGACCTTGCATTGCAGACGGAAGCTTTTCTCAATGTGAAAACTGATGTGTCTGATATGGAAGTAGAGGAGAATCGTTACCAGAATTTAAAGAGAAGTTTTTCAAACTCTTTGAACTTCACTTAATTGAAAAAATGTCCCTGATCTAAACATAATGAAGTGAACATGGTAAAAAAAGTGAATGGTAAAACAAACAAAAAAAAGTGGATGGATAAGTGTTACTGCCACCCTGCTAGATGTCACTCCCTTAACACAAAAGGATATTTGAATCCTCTTCCTCCACATCTGTGCCAAGTCTAGTGGCTTGCTTGGGAGCTGCTGAGCGTGTTACTGGAGCAGCAGAAATCCTGCCCTGCGTTCCAGGAGCTCCAGCAAGAGACAGTGGCGAGGAGGTGGGGAGCTATAGCTGCCGCCTGGGGGGATGTGTGTGCAGACCGGAAGGTGTCTGTAATTCTAAAATCCTCACCAAGTTTGGATGTATCCAGCTTCTCCAGAGCGTGGGTTATATACTTTTCTGAGAGCACATTTTCTTCTTTTTTTGGCTGGCCCCATTTTAAAAGTTTCTAAAGGACTTGGCAGTCAAATGGAGCTTCCTTCTTAGCATTTAAGTTGTTCTGAAGCCCATTTATATTTTTTGTTTGGACTGTACAACCAGAGGATAGAACCACATCATAAATTAATATATGTGTAGACAAGTTCATATAACTTTATATTCTACTTCTTGTTATGGTTATGATCTCTACTTAATTAGGTTTTGGGTTTTTTTTTCCCCAGCTCCCTGAAAAGCTTTTGTATTCCCAAGGTTGCAACTGGATTCAGCAATACAGTTTTGGGCCAGAAAGATACACAGGTCCCAACGTCTTCGGTAAATTGCGCAAATGTATGGAGACATTAAAGACCAATGTGAGTATTTAGGAGGCGGTTGGGAGGAACAAAAGCACCAACAAATGGGTTGAGACAGAATTAGGGAACTGCTCCTTGTTACATATTTCTATGGCAGTCAGCCTCCCTCCCAAGTTCAGGGAGCTGAGCTTCTGGGCAGGCCATCACTTCTGCAGGGAATCTCGTTTGTGGGATTCTACTAGGTTAAGTCCTCAGGGTCCCCCTGAAACTTAGAGAGGCCATCCTCCCCACAGCTGTTAGTTGCTGCATGGTTAGTTGCCCTTGCCGTCAATGCTCCTGCAGTACCTCATCACTTTCATTAAAAATAACAACATGCTGTATGAGGTCTTCCTGGATTCCCTCCCCAGATGGGAGGGGACAAACGAATGGTGCACTTCCCACTCAAACTGTTGTCTTCCCTTTGCTCCCCTCTCCATGAAACCTTGCATTTGTCCAGTTTTACTACAATTTCTCTCTGTAACCAGAGGCACTTGATTACAAAGATCTGTCAAGCCTCGCTGCCCCCTCCACTCAGCATATCCTGATTGCCTACATTCCCAACCAAGAATATAACTCTTATTTAGATATTTAAAACTTGGGGAGTTTTAGTAGCCCCAAAGCTTTCTGAAACAGAGCTAAAAAATTGGCCTGACAAGACCTTGCACCTTCCTTGAGCTCCTCGGGGGTTTCTGCATGTCTGCAGTTGCGTGAGCTCTGGACGGTTCCTATTTGCTTTGCCACAAGCTGTCCCCAGCACACCACCACCCTCTCCTCCCCATCTTCCTCCTGCTGGCCATTTGCTTTGTATCCTCCCCTGGGTCACAGTCATCAAGTGGATACTGGCATTTGCTGGACTCCAGGGTTTTTGGCCAAGATTAAGTTGAAACCCTTCCCTGATGGCATCCGTTGTCTGGTACATCAGATCTTAAACCGTCATTTTTAATTCCACAGTGCACCTTACAGTTCTGGGATGTCTTACACAGCTACAACAGCTGATTTTACTGGTATATGTTTAAGCTAGTTCCTTTTATGTGGCCCTGTGTATGCAAGCCACAACTCTGTAGTTTTAAACCCTATTATCAGTGATAGTAATTGTTACTTCAAGAAAAACAACAAACCACAAATAGACTTATTTAGCTCTAGACACAAAGCGTTAGTAATAAAAAGAGGTAATTAAAACAGAGATCTGGTCCTTGTGCCTTGCCTGCAACCTTGCTGTGCTACAGGGACACCTGCCTGTCTTCTTGAGATGTGCCTGGTGGTTCTTGTGGGCAGTTATCGTTTGTTCTGGTTGCTCTTTCCATTTGCCAGTGTTGGGTTGTTTGGCTTTTATTTTTAACTTGTTGTAGTTCTTTTAAGTTGATGTTAGTCCCTTAGCATGAAGCATTTAAACTGGATGTTTATACAGAAAAAAGTTTCAAGTCAGTGCGGTGAACAAATCCATACAATTAACAAATAGTTGCAGAGCAAGCTGTATGATGCATTATGCTGTTATTGGGCATGAGGTCTGGCTCCCAACTTCATTTTATTTTTATAAAGATGCTGTTTCGCCAGTGAGATGGATTTTTGCCTGTTTTCACTAGCAGGGTTCTCTGCTGCATTTCCCAGTGCCACCATCATCTTGTGGGCTGCTGCCCGGAGATGTTGTGCCTGGGCCATGTTGGTTAATAGTGCTTTACACTTAGGTAGTAGAGGTCCTCTAGCAAAGGGACATTAGTGGTTCATCCACTTCATCTCATTTTTAACCTGCAAGGAAAGTCTTCAGGAATGCATAAGGAGATGGTGGAATCTGTTTCTCACTTTAGTATTCATGGGTAAGTTAGATTTATTTTTTTTAGTTGCAATTCACAGTTTATGGCCACTTCAACATATAAATGATACAAAGACAGAATTAACTAAAGTTCATTTGATCCCAGTGATTGAGCATCATCTCTTACTGTGGTCCCAAAAACCCTCTCTGTTCCAGATGACTCTCTTTAGCCACTGTGTTCAGGACTAGGTGCTTTAAGCTTTCTGATTTGGTACCCAGGCCAACACTGTCTCCTGGACAGCCCATTTTCTGGGTGTGAGCGCTGGCTTGTGACTCCTGTAGAGCAACAGAGTGCTCAGGAGCTCTCGTTATCAGCTGTGAGCAGAACAAGAAATTCCTATCCCGTTCACGTCCCATGCATGCCTTTGTCTTGTCCCTTCTCGTGCAGCCAACTTACCTTGATCTCATGAAGCAGAACACGCTAATGACATACAAATGTGTACAGTTGATGATACCATTCTGGCTTGTCCAGTTTGTATAGGTTCCTTTTAACTGACATGCTTCTGAACTGGGCTCAGCATCTAAAGAATTTAAGCTAGGACAGCTTTAATGTAAAGGGTACTATAGAGGAAAATCATTGAGTTTTGGGAGCTGTAAGTTAAAAACAGGTCAGGAGTCATCACTTAATCTAACCTTTGCTTATGGCTTAGTGTGTATGTCTGATGCACCCACACGGATTTCCTGTAACTTTCTGAGGTCCTTTTGGTGGTTACGCTCCTTTCAGACTTCTTACGGACAACGATACCTGGATCTTCTACAGTGCTGGTGGGTGGCTTTTGTATAGGGGAATTACATTTGCTTTCTCATAGACTACCATTAGCATCCAGATGCTTGGAGCTGTCTGTAGCAAATAGGTTCAGCTGGATAAATGGAAACTAAAATGTGTAAGGCTTCACATTTCACTGTGGATCTGAAAGAGCCACCTGCCTATTTGCGCCACCATTTGGCCACAGTAATGATACAGTACAGACTGGCAATTGTTTATCTTTTGGAGTCTTCCATATTAAATACAATTCTTAATGATTTGATTAGTATTCTTCTGTGTGCTTTCCAGTGGACTGAAATAAGTGCTACTAAAGATCATGAAGAAAGAGGAAACATGTGTAATACACTCTTTTCTGATGAGAGCAAGGAGCACAAACTATATGAGGCCATAAAATTCATCATGCTCTATGAAGTTGTCGAAGCCTACGAGCAGATAAAGAACAGGGAAGAACCCATACACAACCTTTTTAGCCTTCTCCTTGCTCGTGATTCTTCGTCTGACCCTTTGAGTTTCATGATGAATCATCTGAATGCCATAGGTGACTCTATTTGCCTAGACCAGGTAATGATATAAATGAAAAATAAATAACAAAACTTACTCCATCTCTGATGAGGTGAGATGAATATATCATACATCATCCATCATAGCTGGCCCATTTTTTTTTCTTTGGGATGTGGGGAAGTGGAGTGAGGATAGTCTTTTATCTTCCAGGAGAAAAACTGTAGTAGAGTAAAATGGGGTGGACAGTTTTCTTGCTGGGCCTGAAGTAAATGCTGCCATCTATCAGTGAGACAGAGTTTAGAACACTTCTGCCTCTGATACGTAAAATAATTTTAGATTATCCAGATTTGACTTGTTGTTTCACTTTTCCTGTCTGTTCCACCACGCCAAACTCTCTATCATCACTCTATTTTTTCCCCTCTCTTTGGTTCTCATTAGATCCAATGTCTGTTAAGAGTTGGTAATGAGAACTCTATTAACTGTTAAACTTTATATGTTAAGATTTTTTTTTCAATTTTGTATTTAGCGAGGAGTTAAGTACTGACATCTAAGCTCCACACTGCCACTCTGCAAATATTTTCATTTTCCAGTGGGTGAAATTGTTTTTTATAATCAATTTCAGTTATCAAGTCAACTATTACATGTTGCAGTCACCTTCAGGAGCGGTTTGATTATAACTGGACAAGTTCTGCTCTGTCCCAAGGACATGAAACTTCTTCCAAAGCATTTTTCCAGATTAAGCAATCCTTTGCAAGAAGTACTGACAAAGACGCCAGTTCTCAAGTTTCATATACAAGGAAATTTTTTCCTTTTACTATTCTATTTCCCTCATGTAGCGAATGATCACAAGGTGGCATGCTTCCCATTTTTCAAGGTGTAGCAATCTTTTAATATTAGCTAGTCCCTTTTTGCTCCCCACTAAGCTGTGTGAGCTGGCTTTGGGAGCAGGTTATGTATTGTGTCAGGTGGAGGAGGGATGTTTCCAAAATGTCAAGCATCAACCAGAATATCCCCTACATGTGAAAGGGCAGTGGAAGGACTGTTGGAATATTGAAAATACCCTCAAACATTTCATTTTCTTATTTCACTTACAAAAGGGCCCCTTTTATTCCTTGTCTACTGTTTTGAAGCTAGGTGAGTTGCCTTAACTTGCATTATCTTCAGTTTAGTTTTCTAAGTCTAGAAATAAATGTCTTACAGACTTCTTTCATCTTTAGGTCGAACTGTTTCTTCTTGGATACTTACTTGAAGTAAAGATAAGAGTTTACAGACTGCATAGGTTTAATACTGAGGAATTTCAAGTAAACTATCCAGACGAATACCGAAGGGAATGGAATGAGATTTCTCTCCTGACTGAGGATGACCGCTACTATCACATCCCCCTTTTCAGAACGTGAAGAACCAGTGACTTTTTTTCCTTTGTATAATAGAGTTGAGTGACCAGTTCCAGTGAATTAGGTTTCAAATTGGCAGCAGGAAGATTTTGAGAATGCTCGTTAATGATTACAAAATGATTTATGGTTTATTGTGTAAACATTTTGCTTTCCTGTGCAGCTTAATTCACCATCGGTCAGCCATAAAAACCATAAAATATATTGCTATACTGTCTGGGGCAAAAAAATTAGCATATTTGAGGGTTGTCAGAGAAAAAAGATTGGACTGCCTTGACAAAGAAGGCAAGGGTGATGCTGGGTTTCCCATTGCTAGCCTAAGGGTTTACTCTGATATTGCTGGATGGGTTAAACTCAAGTTCCTAAAGCAATTCCTGTCTTTCCCTCGTTTGGCTGTAGCTATGGAGGGTGAATCGCAGAGGAAGCAACTCCCAGGGTCCCGCAGTTTATATTCCAGGCTACTAAACTTGCATTGACTTGGGGCTACCTAGGATGGGAGGATATAAACTGGGGCCTCTGTGTAGCTGCGTTAAATCCCATTTGGCTTCCCCCGTTGCTGGAACGCCTCCCTCCAAGGGGTGGGCAGAGCAAGCAGCCGCAGGCTGTACTGGCTTCACACCTGAAACTAGACCGTCTGCACTCAGCGCTGCTATCTGAAGGTGAAGAAGTGTTACACAGGAGGGAAAAAAAACCCCAAACCACACAGAAGAATGCTGTGCCAGATGGACGAAGATCGACTTTGTAACTGCGGAAAGTACACAAGCTTTCTCAAAGCTACAAAGGGCAGTATTAATTCTTCGGTAACATGCAATAGAGTCAGACCCAGTAGCTGCCTATGTCAACTTGTAAATCCTTTAAGGGCCGATTTCAGCCTTACCTGCCAAGATTTCCTTTGCAATTAATCTGAGAAAGCTGTGCACAGAATACATTCACAAACACTGCATTTTCAGAAAATACTAATTTTCTATGTGTTATTTGAATTCAGCAGTGTGTATACATGTTTTATCTTCTGAGTATATATTAATCTCCTTGCATAAGATTGCCATCTTTAGTTTAGACGTCAATGTTTGAAGAAGTCTGTCTGGGACAACTAAATGAGATTTACCTTATTATGTGGAACATTTTGCCCAGTTCTGTTTTCTAAAATAATCAGTTGTGCTTTGATTATTTCAAAAATAAGGGACCTTAATTTGAAAAAATATTAAAATGGTATATCAGATCTAGCAAAATATTTGTGACAAGCATACAGTCCCATAGGCATACGGTTGTATTGAAGAAAGTGGGATTTATTAAGGAACAAAGCCTCTCCTTTCCTTATCCTAGAGATAGAGGGATAGGCAGGTTTGGTTTTTACTTCCCACAGAAGAAAATACAAGCCAGTAACAAAAATGTGAACAGGGCCTGCAGGAGCTACAGCAGTTGCATGAGGTAACCGAAAGGTAAAGCTTGGAGTGCACAGAGCACGCTCAGTTCCTTTGTGTAAAGGAAAGCAATTTTTGTCCCTTACAGTCCTTTTATTCATATGTATGTGTATATATATTTATAAACACAAACACCTGAGTTCTGTATTGTAATGGTTTTGTTTCCTGAAAGTTTTGCTGAATTCGTTTTGTTCAATAATTTGTAGTTTTTAATTAAGAAGGCTTGATACCTATAATAATTTCATCTCATCAAAACCTGCATATCAAGTACTTTATTTATTAAAAGAAAACTTTTTTTTTCACTGAATAAAATAATTTGCCTACTTTAGATTTGGTTCTGCTCTGCATGGGGAAATGTTATAATGCTTGAGAGTAGGGTATTACTGTCTATTTTGCATCAGTAGTAACATTTAGAGCTATCAATACTTGTCTACATTTTATTCTTGTTTTGGTACAAGCAGACATACCAAAAAAAGGATGTATTTTTATAGTGAGCTTTTTAATGTTTTGCATATTATTTATGAATAGGAAGACAAAAGCATTATAGCTGAAAGTGTTAAATTGTCAAAATGTACATTTTTGTAAATCAAGCATATTAATAGCAGGGGGTTAATAAAGGTCTAACAGACAGTGGACTTTATCTCGCCGATTTGGACATTTGCATCTGAACTTGGTCCCAGTGGGCTCTCTGCCTTGTCAGTAGAAGGCAGTGGCATGCAGTCAGTCACAGTGGGTCTTTACAAGCCTCTGGTTCTCCTCACTGACTGTAGTGGGAGCTGGCAGCGATCAGCATAAATCTCTCTGCTCTAGATGTTTGAAGTTAGGCGAGATTACTTTTGTGGCAAGAATCCAGAAAGGACATGTCGAAACTCATCTGCTGGCTTATCAGATGTCAGAGGTGCTAGCTGAATCACGACAGGCACAGAAATGGGATGTGAAGAAAGAGGAACATCAGGTGAGGATAATCAGAAGTCTTAGAGATGAATGCAGAGAGTGCTCTACTCAGGACCTTAAGAAACACTGAGACAGGTTTGGGGATGCACTGAATTTTAATCAGGTTCTCTGATAATGTATTTTACATATGTATAAAGCAAAAAATATCTTTTTTGCATATACAAAATATGTTATACACGTATATACATATATATGTGTGTATATATATGTATATAAAAAAGAAAAATACATAAAAAAGAAAATCCTGAATAAAGCACATCTGGAACTAAGGTACTGTGGAAGTGCCAGGTGCTGCAGCATCTTTTCCAGTTGGTGGCACAGACAAGCTTGCTGTACAAATCCAGAAGCACACACTCATTACCAATTTTTTTTAAATGCAGTGTTGTATACAGCTAAATTTTCAAGTCAGGATGTGTTTATTATTTATTGCTGCTACTTTAGCAAAAAAAAAGAAAATGTACTGAACCCTCAGCAGTGGGTTTGGACTTTTCCCCAACTAGAAAATCATAGAATCATAGAATGGTTTAGGTTGGAAGGGACCTTGAAGATCATCAAGTACCAACACCCCTGCCATAGGCAGGGACACTTCCCACTAGACCACGTTGCTCAAAGCCCCATCCAGCCTGGCCTTGAACACCTCCAGAGATGGGGCTTCAACAACTGCTCTGGGCAACCTGTTCCAGTGCCTCACCACCCTCAGAGTGAAAAATTTCTTCCTAATATCTAAATCTACTTTCTTCCAGTTTGAAGCCATTCCCCCTCATCCTATCACCACATGCCCTAGTAAAAAGTTCGTCCCCAGCTCTCCTGTAGGCGCCCTTTAGGTACTGGAAGGCTGCAATAAGGTCTCCCCAGAGCCTTCTCTTCTCCAGGCTGAACAACCCCAACTCTCTCAGCCTGTCCTCACAAGAGAGGTGCTCCGTTCCTCTGGTCATCTTTGTGGCCCTCCTCTGGAGCTGCTCCAACAGGTCCATGTCTTTCTTATGTTGGGGGCTCCAGAGATGGATGCAGTACTCCAGGTGCGGTCTCACCAGAGCAGAGCAGAGGGGCAGAATCACCTCCCTTGACCTGCTTCTTCTGATGCAGCCCAGGATACGGTTGGCCTTCTGGGCTGTGATCGCACATTGAATGTGTGTTAAGAATGTAACAGAGCAGCTGAAGAAATTTATATATTTTATTATAAAGGGGAAAAAAGATGTTGGTTTTGAATATCATCTTTTTTTTTAAAATTGCGTCTCAAAAAAATGTATGAGCCATGGTCTGTATTTCATTTTTAACTCCAAAGAAAAACACTGGTGATCTTGATCCTTCAACTCTAATACTGAAATTGCTTCTTGTCTAGATTGTGGCTATTAAGTTGCAGCAAATTAAAAATTGCCCAGTGTAGTTGTTGCTGGTAAGTCTACCTGCTTAGTCTCAGAGCACTGAGTTTAATGTCTAGGAAATAGTTTTCAAATGCAGTTTCTAATTTGCGTAAAGATTTAAGGAATATGTATGACTTAAATTAGTTTAGTTGTCCAGAAAAATAAAGATACGTCCATTCTCTTCAAAGCACAGAAAAGACCTACGCAGGGTTTTTTGCCAGTAGTTGGATTTCCGTGTCCCTCTACACTTGAGCAATATTACAGCCATTCCCCCTGTGACCTTGTTACATTAGTGCCATTACAGCACTAATGTTTATTTGGAGTCTTCGTTTTTCTGAAAAGCTTCGGCTTCTGAATAAAAGGTAAAATTCGGATTTTGGTACCACAGAAGCCCTGGTCCTTCCCTTGGGGTTTCAGGATGCTTGAAGGCCTCCCTGGCAGGAGAGAAACTCATTTTGGGCCTGGTTTGGTGAGAGGGCAGGATTTGGGTCTTTGAGGATCCCTTGAAATCATTTGGGAGAGGAGGCTGGCATGGCAGCTGGGCTGGAGGGATGCTGCCGCCTCACTAAGTGGCATTTGTTCTTGTTTGCAGCATCCTTCATGGTGTTAGTCCAACCCTGATCTTGGCCAGGGATGGAGCAGGCAGCCTTGCAGAGGCATTTTTAGAGATTAATCAGAAAATTTCCAAGGAAACCCACGTGCCCCAGAGACAGGAGGTGATGTACCCAGCCAAGACAGGAGATAAGTGCAGAAAACTTATCTCCCTGGGGTTTGGCTGATTTGCATCTGTCTTCATCAGCCATGGACCTTTGTGTCAGTGTTGTGTCAGCCAGGGCTAGTGGGTGAGGAGGATGACTGGGGCGATGCTGGGACCTGTGGCATGGAGTTGTGCATGCTGGTCAGTGCTGGGAGGGAAAACAGAAAAATGAAAGAAATAGGGTGAGTCCTGGATGCTTTCATCTTCCAGCATATTCCAATTTTGCATAATTCCAAGGTTAATGCCTTGGGAGGGCACTTAACCAAGACATCTTCCCCTTTAGTGAAGTGTTTGGCTGTAGATCAGCTACTGAAATGTGGAGGCAACTAACTTGAATGCACTTGTGCAAGTCTGTGTGCAGGAAATACTGCAGTCTGTAGCACATATAGCAGCTACTAACTCCCTGTGTCCTGTAAGACAAGTTCTCATGTTCAGCTGAAAGTTTTCCCCATGGTAGTAATTTTCAGGATTGTGATACAGTGCATCTTACAAATGTTGAAAATGATCAGCCTTTGATTTTCAGATGACCAATTTAGCATTTAGCTATGAAGGATTTTACATTCTTTTTACCCATCCAGAAGATGGCTTCCAAGCACCAGAAAATGTAGTTCAAGAAGCTAACTTCTCCTGGCAAATCTTTGATCGTCTCACTTGCCCAGATGATAGTGGTGAGCTGGCCTCAGCCAACAGCCAAGCACCCACACAGCTGCTCACTCATTCCACCCAGCCCCAGCAGGATGGGGGAGAAAACAGGAAGAACAGGACCAAGAAAGCTTTTTGGCCAAGCTAAAGACAGGAAAATCACTTACCATGCACTGTCATTGGCAAAACAGCCTCAACTTGGGGAACTTAATTTGTTGCCAATTAGCATAATTATTTAATTACTGATTTGGATATTGGGGGGGGGGGGAAGACAAACACAGGGAAAAAACACCCCTCCTCCTTTCCCGGGCTCAGCTTCACACCAGACTCCTCCTCTCCCCCTTGTTATCACCACAGGTCATGCTCAGTCCCTTCAGTGAGAAAACAAGCAGTGCCGGGGGGGGTGGGGTGGGTCTGGTCACTATATAGTGATTTTTCTCTGTCCCTCCTCATTTCTCACTCCTTTCCTATGCTTCAGTCTCCCCCTTCGGTGGTGTACCTGCTCCAGAGTTGGCTTGGGATAAGTAAGTTCTAAAACTCTTGGTAATTTACATGTTAATTACCAATTTTATATAAAAGTTTGTTCAGCTTAATATAGCTTCTATCTGTGCTACTGGAAGGACAGAAAAAAGGAAAAGGTAAGTCTGTGTTTTTGTTGTCTTCCTTCTTTGCTTCTTTAATGTCCTATCACACGCACCTATATTTCTACAGGACATGGAGTAGAACAAAGCAACAGGATATGGAGGAAGGGGCTCAGAAGGTAAGGGTTTAAAATCAATCCTGTATGTGAAAAATGGTATTAGCAAGGTTTGTCCTGCTTTCCTTTATAACATCTTTAGGAATATGGTAGCACAGAGGAGGAACAGTGATTTCTTGAGTTCTTGCAGACTATAACAGGAGACAATGAATGTTAGAAACGAGACGGAGCGATTCTGGACCTAACATAGGAGATGCATGGGAGCTCAAGTGATGACCTAATGGTGAAGAAAAGCCAGGTTGGTAGCAGTGTGAGGAAGAAGGTATGGAAGAGACATGGCTAGGAGAAGTGAGCAAGTTCACGGAGGAAAACTTAGCAGGTCCATGGGTATTTTCTAACTGCGTGTGAACTGCCAGTCTATGACTGGAGATGGGAAAAATTTCCAGTGTAATATCCACAGAAGGTGTACTTGTATCTCTTCTTGTCCTGCTGCCTAAAACATGACACACGAACAGATCACACCTACTGTAATTTAAGCTTCTACTCAGCTACTCTTTCAAAGTAGAGGACTTCACTGCTGTGAGTGTTCTCCAGAATTGTGGAGGTGTTTCCTGCCTTTCCTGTGTTGATGACTTCACTTAAGGCTTCCTCTTGTTCGTGGGTTGCGTGCCCACATTTGGCTCACATTTACAGTGCTTCTGTTGCTGCAGCAGCAAGGATGATACAGCCAAGAAACACTTCAGCCACCTTCTGTTAAAGTTTTGAATGAGACATGAGTGAAACCACATGCTCTTGCTTAAGAGGCTGTGAAAAGCCCATCTAATCAGGGGGTATGGCTGATGAAACTGGACCACATATCTGTCCTCAGGGTCACCAAAGGTATATTCAGGGAAATGTTGCTGAACTCTTCATTAGCCTTCTCAATTTAGCTTTCAGTATGGGAGCTTTTGAGTCCTCAGTTATGGGCAACTAGACCGCAATACATTATCTAAGTAAGGAGAAAAGTGGGAGTCAAACTTTAGACCCTGAGCATACCCAACAAGGTGAATTTCTTCACATCTTAGAGGTGCCATTGCATTGGATGTGAGTGTAACTCCAGAAATAACTGCAGATACAGGTATGTGGAATTGAGAACCAGAGCTTGCACCACAGTCATCTGGACACGAGCAAAACTCTGCAGTGACCACCATGGGATGCTCCACCTGGTTTAGTAGCACACGGCGTCCATGGGTGTTGGACAAAAGAGGTGCATAGTTCTAGTTGGCTGTTTATTTAAAAGAACCCATGCAAACTGAACAAGGTATTGGTTCTGTTCTGGGCAGCTCCAGAAGTAGTTCTACATAGAAGCGCTCTTTGAATTACTCAAAGGCGGCGGGGGGAAGGTGTGACGGTTTTAATAGTAAAAAAGTTATTACAGAGGTATTTGGGAAAAAAGGATCAACAACATTTTTTCAGACTGTAAGAGTGGCTTTTAAGTAAGGACTTCACAGCAGTGTTAGTCAGGAAAGCTGGTTGTAACATTGGTCCACCAAGTGTAATTCATCTAGGGATACAGAATACTGCACAGAATAAGTATGATACATTCAGGAATCAAATTAGAGCTGTTTGAGTTACAGCTGCTGATAGCCCAGTACTCCGGAAATGCGAGGAGGAGAGGCGAAGAATGTAAGGAACATGATTTTAATAGAGACAGAAGAGAACACTCCCTGTGTGGAAAGCCACCACCCTATTTATTGGTGGATATATTACTGCCCTTTTAAAAAAAAAAGACAGAATATACAAATGAATATAATTCCATTACAATTAAGTGCATAAAATACTGGTTTTGATGAAGAGTATTCTCAGTTCCTTTCTCTCCCACCTATGTAATATCAAGTAAATTAAAAGACCTCACACAGTAGACAAAATTTAATTTTTTTTTTCCTTTGCTTAAAGGAGGATAGCTGAAATTCTGTGGGAGAAGGTATCACTAAAATCTCTTCATATCATGATCCTGAAATTCCTCCTAACTCCATACACATGGCAGCTCTGCTCTGGAAATTTGCTGGGAAGTGGGAGGGATGCTACTGGTTGTGAGGGTATATAAAGGAAAAACAGAGTCTCTTTTATTTCATCTCTCTTTGGAAACACAGTGACTAGAAGAATAAAGAATCACAGCAAAGCTGGGGAGTTTAAGGTGGAACTAGGCTTGGGTCATGCAAAGCAAGGCAAGGTAAGAAGCACAAATGCCTTCATATAACGGTAACGTGGCTACCATTGTTCAATAAATACGAAAATACTTGATATTTGATCCTGCATGTCCAGTCTTCTGCATGGCTTTTCTCACTGAAGAGTGTGGGGGGATCAAAGATCACTACTTTTTTCTCATCGGACTGATGATCATCCTTTTCTGTCCTCTTAACTTATAGTCCCAATGCCCTCTGCTGCCTGACATCATTTCTCATAGTGAGCTATAAGCTCAGGAAACAGGGTGATCAAATTCCTTGTATAATAGCACCTACACAAATTTACAGACTATTTATTGGCATTCTGATGTCTTTAAAATCACTCCCTAGGTTCTTTACTGTCTACCTTCATGGTCACCTCCCAGGTCCCTTCCAAAACATCAGCATGTGGGGGCTGGCTCCATTTGGCAGCTGCAAGGCTGTGTTCTGAGCAGCACCTTTTCCACCAGGTGACGAGCACTTTGGTGTGTTGGAGAGTCCAACTAGCTGCCAGGCTAGTATCTATCTTCATAAACTGAAGATTATTCTGGTCAACTTTGTCAAAACTCAGTGGTAATCCATACGTACTCATGTTGCAGAGTGTCACTCTCCAACAGCTGATGTCTGCAGTGGGAAAAGGGGAAAAGCAATCTGAGCCATAGCTTCCCGTCTTTCTGAAAACGAAGCTTGTGAGTTCTGTTACTGATCATTTCTGTTTGCCTGGAAGTGTCTGTTGTTCTTCCTCTCTGTGCTTTGTTACTGACTTAAATTCAGGTTCATACACCTCTGAATGCCTTAGTTCGGGTTATCCCATCTCTACATTTCTGCCTAAATAAGGCAGTGCAGCAGCTTGGCCTGTAGAATGCTCTGAAACATAATGAATTTGTCAGCCTGGACTGTATGTCGAATTCACTTTCACTCTTCCCTCCTTTGAGAAACTGAGCTGCTGCCAGCGATCAGAGCTCAGTAGGAATATTGTGGCCTGATGTCCTGGTTTGAGGTAAAGCAGGACCAATTTGCTGTTCAGTAACTTTACTTTTTAGTTAAGCCTCTTCTAACTACTGGAATTAACAGCATATTGTGCAGACACTGTTCGCTCTCAGAGTGGTAAGACCTATGTTTATAGCTGATGCCAAAGGATGTATGCAGAGAGGCTCTTGCTTACACTCATTGCTATAACACCCAAGGGCAGATAACTCTGTTATTTGCCCCGTCAGAGGGTTAGAAGCGGAAAAGAGTAAAGGGATTCCACCTGCGGTGAGGAGCAGACAGGACAGGTGACCCAAATCTGACCAACAGGGTATTCCATCCCATCTGCCTCATGCTCAGTATAAAAGCTGAGGGATCAAAGGGTCAGCCCTCTTCCTTCAATGGCCGACGTCTGAGGAGGACTGTTCATCTGCCTTTGATCCTGATCCAGCCAGGGGACTTCCCCAGCGCCAGCTGGTGATGTGATTGTCATCCTGGGAGCTTGATACGGTTTTGTATATATTTCATTATTTCCTTTATTATTATTTCATTAAAGCAGTTTAGTTCCTTCTAAATTCCTAAGTCTCTCCTCCCCACATCTCTGAAGAGATGTAGGGGAGAGCATCCGTCATTCCGCCTGAGTGGCCAATCCGGCCCAAACCGTGACACAATTACATAAATGAGTACTGGTATGCTAACTGTACCTCTGTGATCCCCAAATGTGGAATATTAATAGAACAATACATGGATGTTGACAAGTTCACGACAACTATATTTTTAAAGCTGTTGGAAAAAAGACTGATAGTTGTAGATAATTTTAGTGCCCCAAAGGACTGTAATTTAGTAATAAAGCAAACGATTCCGCTGAGATGCTGCCAGCAATTAGAAATTCCCAATTTCTTGTCAAGCATTAAAATCTGCAGCCTTCAAGTGAAGCTGCTACTTCTCCTGCTTTTCTAAATTCAGTTAAGACTGTGGAGTTGACCTCTTTTATTTTCAGTTTTGGGGAGGCTGAATGGAAAGAGGAATACTGTGACTACTGTCTGGGCTCAACTTACTGATACCAAGAACATGAACAGAAGGAGGGAGAACCCTAAGTATTTCTTTAATTTCTTTCTATGAGATGGAAAAATACTGATGCTGCATTTCAGTCTTGGCATATGGCCTGGGAGTCCTATTTTTGTATTTATTGTTTTTTTTTTTTTAATAACACAAGCTATACAGAGCTAGGACTCAACACTGTCTCATCTCTCATCCTGGGCTGCTTAATGTACATTGCATCATCATAGATAATTTGCAGCTTAGCATTTGAATCAGTCTTGTGTGAGCGCTGTGTAAAGAGAAAATAATAGCAAAAGTCCACTTCTGCCTGGGATTCCTGTGATTCTACACCCAGCAACAGGAACACGATCTACCTGTTGATTCCCCAGAGTCCTGCTTTTTGAGCTGAAATTTAAGTGAACATTTTTCACACTCCAGGCAGAACCTACCCCTAACAGTAAGGTTGGTCTGAGATGCGGAAGATAAGACTTGCCAGCCAACCAGTGTTGTCAGACAGGCTGGTAGGATGGGTAGGGTAGCACCAAACAGTGACAGTATTTTAGGTCTGGGACCCCCACAAAGCCTATGGCTACTTCTCTCTGCACATATTCATTTGCAAACCATTGGGGATTGAGGGAATTTACTAGGGCTGGGAGTTTATAAGCACGGCACCAGTAAATATGCAGCTAGCTCACGTGCTTGTATGTTTTATGTCTCCAGATGATGTGTGTTACCATGATGTAACCTGATGGAACCGTCCTTGGACCTGTTGAAGTGGGTCCAGAGGAAGGCCACGAAGATGATCAGAGGGACGGAGCACCTCTCCTGTGAGGAAAGGCTGAAAGAGTTGGGGTTGTTCAGCCTGGAGAAGAGAAGGCTCCAGGGAGACCTTATTGCAGCCTTCCAGTACCTAAAGGGCGCCTACAGGAAAGCTGGGGAAGGACTTTTTACTAGGGCAAGTAGTGATAGGATGAGGGGGGGAATGGCTTCAAACTGGAAGAAGGTAGATTTAGATTAGATATTAGGAAGAAATTTTTCACTCTGAGGGTGGTGAGGCACTGCAACAGGTTGCCCAAAGAAGTTGTTGAAGCCCCATCCCTGGAGGTGTTTAAGGCCAGGCTGGATGGGGCTTTGAGCAACGTGGTCTAGTGGGAAGTGTCCCTGCCTATGGCAGGGGTGTTGGTACTCGATGATCTTCAAGGTCCCTTCCAACCTAAACCATTCTATGATTCTACGTGTGTCAGGCCACATCTGGAGTTTTGGTCCCTGCTACGCAAAAAAAGATATAGACAGGCTGGAGACAGTCCAGAGAAGGGCCACTGAGATGATCAAAGGACTAGGAAGCCCTGCCATATGAGGAAAAGCTGAGAGAACTGGGTTTGTTCAGCCTTGAGAAAAGAAGGCTTAGGGGAGACCTTATAATTATGTTCCAGTATTTAAAAGGTGGCTACAAATAAGATGGAGACTCCCATTTACAAAGAGTCACATGGAAAAGATGAGGGTAATGGGTACAAGCTACTCCTAGGGAGATTCTGATTGGACAGAAGAGGAAAATTTTTCACAATGAGAACAATCAGCCATTGGAATAATCTCCCCAGGGAAGTGGTGGATTCCCCAACATTGGACACTTTTAAGATTCAGCTGGAGAGGGTGCTGGGCCATCTTGTCTAGACCATGCTTTTGCCAAGAAGGGTTGGACCAAATGATCCTTGAGGTCCCTTCCAACTTTTGGTATTCTATGATTCTGTGGTAGGACATTTCATGTAAATAACTGCAGAACTTTGGACCAGGTAAAATCAAGGGCAGCTACACAGAAGCAGGTTTTGCATGTCTTTGGTGTGACGGGGCAAATCAGGACCATAAATGTTGTTTAGCTTTTCCTATGATCTGAGCAAGGCGATCACAACGTAGGCTTGTGTTTGGGTTTTTATGATTGTCTGATTCCAATAAAGATACAAATACGCCTAAGATAGTAAAATGATCTGGCACTGGTGGTCAAAAACCAAATACCCTAAAAGTCAGAGACAGAAATGAAGAACACAGGGAAAGAAACAAAAGGATGTAAACCCAACAACAACAGATTAGTTATCTATTGCCAGAACAGACTATCACCACAGATGACTAGTCTTCCCAAAGGCAAAGGGAAAGAGAAGCCCACTGTTATGGTACCACCCACCCTAGGCATATGTCTTGTGCCCTGAAGAGGGATGGAAAGGATTTGTTCCAATGCTACAGAACTACCGGCATCTTTTATGTCTTTGCACTCCCTACATTTCGAATATTGTCAGGCTACTGGACCGCAACACCATTCAGGCTCAGTCTAACGAATCAATCTCAAAGTACAAGCAAAGTACTCACATTGACCCACAAGATTTAAGAAAGGAATAAAAATCTTTTAATTGGAAAAGCTTCTCAGCAAGCAGACAGATAAAAAAGTTTTCCAAGTCTTTCTACAGGACCTTGCAAGTCTTGCGCCAGAGCAATGTGTCAGTTACGGAAACTGTAGAGAAGAAGTGAGGATATCTCTGCAGTCAGATTGAACTCCGTGTTGGGAGCTCATGTTCACCAAGAGGCATGATGTTAAGACTTAAGAATGGATGACCTGATGATAAGAGCATCCGAGTCTGGCAGCTCCAAGTATCTGCAGATAATATCAGAAAACAAATCACAGAATCTCCTAGATTGGAAAAGACCTGTAAGATCATCTAGTCCAATCATTAACCTAACACTGACAAGCCTACCACTAAACCATGTCCCTGAGCACTAAATCTACATGACCCTTAAATACCATCAGGGATGGGGACTCCACTACTGCCCTGGGTAACACATTCCAATGCCTGATGACCCTTTCAGTAAATAAATTCTTCCTAATGTCCAATCTAAACTTCCCTTGGCGCAACTTGAAGCCATTTCCTCTTGTTCTATCACCTGTTACTTGACAGAACAGGTCAACTCCCACCTCTCTGCAACCTCCTTTCAGATAGTTGTAGAGAGTGATAACGTCTCCCCTGAGCCTCCTTTTGGCAGAAACATTCTGAAACTTCTTCCTTTCACAAGTTAACATAAAGTTATTCTATCTGCACAGGCTTTGGACATTTGGTTCAGAATGTACTATGAATATAGGTTGCATGTAGTAATGAGTATTTTGGCTTTAGAGACTGTCCACGCATATATTCACATGTGGATGTACATACACCCAAAGTGAAGACCTTATGGAGGAGTACCTGTGCAACGGTAATACAGGTGCGCAATGCGCCTGTCCTGGCTTTGGTTGCTCTCAGCCAGTGGGCTGGACTGGAGTGGACTTTCCTTTACACCTCCTGTAAGCAATGACCCGCAGCTGCTTTGAGGCTTGTTCTCTGCTCATGTGAAATCTCCTCCTTCTCTTTAACTTAATTCGTTTGATGTAGCTTACCCCAACAACCCAAAAGCCTTGAAATTAAACCTGTCTTGTAGGGAATGTTTCTTTATTAGTTGTGCATGGTAGGTGCATCTCTTCTCCCCATAAAATGTTCAACTCATAGCAACATCCAAACCTGAAGGGAGAGATGGGAGAGTGCACAGCAGCTATTTGCTAGGTAGATATATACGTGCTCATTCATTATCTTCTATGTGAGAATGATGAGCCCAGAATCCTGTTATTGCAAAAATTCCACAAAAAGCACTAATGTTTGAGATAGAAGTATGGAAGGTTTTGGTTTTATGTGGAGAATAATAAAGCCTGCAGAAAATGTCAAATTAGGAACAACTGAGCTCCACTGCCCACTGTAAATTGTGACTGTAAATACAACCTTTATTCAGATACTCCACAGATCCACTGGAGCAGAACAGGATGCAGAAACTGCAATATGCTTCATGTAAAGGACCTGAAAGTATTTCTCAAGGTACATCACCTTTACTCTTGACCTTTGCTGCTCACTTGATATTTTGATGACAGAAATGGAGGAAAATTCCCCCTTTAAACACAACACTAATTTACCACCTTCCTCAGAACAGGATGACCAGCTCCAGAAAAGGAAAACAAAAATCATATGTCTTGTGTTCTACTGTCCTGAGTTTCCAGAAGAGTCACTTCTTAGATGATAGACTCCCCCTCCATGGAGAGAGAAGGCTTAAGGACTTTTTCCATCATAAAAGCTCCAAATTCAAGCAGGTCACTAAGCCTCAGATCCAGCCACTGAGTGGGTCAGAAGTGGGTAAGGGCATAGTGTTTCCAGTACCGTCACGCTCACTGCCACCAGCTCTTCCCTCAAAACAGACATCAAAGAAAACCTGAATGAGGGATATCTCAGTCACCCTTTTCTGACCCAGAAATCTCAGATCAGCCCCTTGTGGCAGAAGACTCGGGCTAAATCCATCCCCACAAACAGTATAATGCGGGCAGCTTCCCCCAATCATTGTTTAAAGCCGCTGATTTTCTGTGTTTGCTCTACATCACAGATGGAATGGTAAGAATACTCCCTTTTCCTTTCCAGGAGCGCTTACAACATGAATCCTTCACTTCTAGAGCTTCTCAATCTATGAGTGAAAATGTTGTGAACCTAGCTGGTGTGGTAAGGCAAACTTCAATTTTAGCGGTCCCAGCTCCAAACATGCGGACAAACTCGTAGACAAGAAATAGTAGATCTGAGGAGAATTTGTACTCCTTGGGGTTTTTTTCATCCGCTTCTGTTCTCTTCAGAGGTAGTTGTTGGTAGTAAGAGTAGATAAAATTGGGATTTTTTAAAAAAAAAATATGATGCATGAATATTAACCGGTCATAGTGCAGTTCAAATTCTTGAACTGTCTTGTTCAAATTACAGGATAAATTCAGAATATCTTCAGACTTTTGTCTTCTGTCAGTGTTTCTTTCATGTTTTTTTTCCTCAATGCTAACTGAATAGTACGTGAGAATTTTTAGCTTTTAATACCACCTTGAGAACTTCTTTCTATTTATGTAGTACACTGCATTTCAGTTACAGGACTAGTTTGGCCTCCAGTGGAAGGACATGCTTGTATTTACAGCAGCATTCTTGTGCTGAGCAAAGGACTAGAGAGCATTTTTATACTCAGTTGAAATACACCCCCATTTTCTTCTGCCCTGTGGCAACTCAGACACCAAGGGGTCAAAGTGCTATAATTTTGCTCATCTGACTTTCCCTCTGAAAAAATAGAAAGAAATCCCCCAAAAGGCAAGGGAAGAGGTTTACCCTGAGTAGAGGCAAACAGTTGTGTACCAGCTAGTTAAGTGCAAGAAATTACTCTTAACTAGAAAAAAAGATATTTACATGTAAAAAAGGGAGATAATCTTTATTTTAATTGGGAATGGCCAGACTGCCTCACAGAGAAAATATGGAGAAATCCAAGCTAAAAACCTGTCTGGAAGCCCTAGAGGATTATGAAGGGGAGATTGGCTACAAGGATTAATGTTCTCCACCAATAATGTATGAACAATGTGAGATAAAAACTGCAAGGGGGTGTTCACAACGATTTTTCTCTGCTGGAAGCTGACATATCCTTTTCCATGGACAACTTGTCTCCTAATGCCTTCCAAGCAGATGTGATGTGAAGCACAAGATATAAGAAAAGCTGGTTATGCTGACTTCCAAAGAAATTAATAATTAGTAGAGAGAAAGTGTTTCCCAGGACTTTCTGCAAATAGCTGATCAAGAAACCAATACAACACACGGCAATCACCACATGCCCAGTTTATTTTTTTCCCACTATTTTCCGTGTAATCATCACAGAAACATTAAAATCAAGACTTTCTGTAAACTTGTTACACATTACAGGTTTCAAATGAGATGCTAGTATTTCTTTGCAAGGAAGCGGTTAGCATTAGGAGATACATAAAAGAGAATTTTTGATAATATCTAAAGACTAGAAATAATTTAATAACAGCCTTTAGAGTATGCAGGTACGTAATGAAGGAATGCAGGGGATGGAGACAAAACTTGACATGAAGTTAAACACTGATATTCACTGCCATAGTAAACAATATGAAAATCAACAGATAAAGTATTGAGAAATTTCACCTAACAGGTTAAATTCCTTATTCCTGTTTTATCTGTTATCTTCTATGTTTCAATATATATCAGTTATTTCCTGAGTATTCATATTAGTACATAGTTGTATAAATGCAGTAGCAGAAAGCTGTTTTTCACAATGTCAGGTTGCATTTTAGAGCACCATTGCATTTTATTGCTCCTTGTTTGCACTGGTAACATTCATACTTTGTCTACCTATATGTAGGTTCAAAATTTTATTTCCACCTCATGGCTTTAGTCAAGTCCTGAATTTTTTGCGCTTGTGCCCTCTCTGCTGTATCAACCAAAGGTTGGATGGCACATGGCATTAAAACCTGATTTGAGAATCAAGATAGATACTCATCAGCTCTTTTAAACATGTGTTTCAAAAGGGCTTAATGTCTCAGTCTAAAGCCACGTAGCTACTGGCAGCACTGTCTCCCCTTTGCAAAACTCTCTGCCATTGCTTTTGGGCGAGTCATCCTCCAAGCATTGTTCGCCTTTGATGCTGATATGCTCCTGTAGGGCTGGAAACCTGGTATGGCTGGGAACCACCCACTTTCTGGGAATGTAAATGATACTTCTGAAGAGCCATTTGAAGATGACATCTCTGTGCTCTTCACCACCTGACTGCCTTCACCTTTACTTCAGCCTGCCTGGGCACCACGACACTCTCAGGAATGGATGGACTAAGGGCACCTCTGGCTCATTCAGGTCCACGCATACAATGAGAAGGGTGAGAAAAAGCACTTCTAAAACTAAAGATTGTCACTTGAACTCTTGAAATTGCAGACTCTTTGTTCAGTTTTTCTTACTACACGATAATCACCACAGATGAATTTTAAACACCCAAAATTGTCTTTTAAAAGAGCAGTTTGATTTCTTAATATATTTGGATTCTACCACATTGCCTCCAAAATCCATTTAGAATGCAATTTGCTGCTATTATTCCATAGTAATTAGTGTGTTATCTAATAAAAACTAGTATGTTATTTGGTGCTTAGACCATGTTACTGTTGTGCCTATGTAAGCTACAGCGCAGGTCCTGCCCAAATCTACGTTCCAAGATGACCACCTTCTGAGTTCATATGTCAAAGATCATTTTGAATCAGAATAGCTTTTTCCCCAAGCATCGAGCTGTTTTTATTCAGTCACTGAACAGCAGTCCTTAATCTTCTAAACCCAGTGAGAGGGACTACGAACAAGAGATTTAAGGTCAAAAGTAAATTCAGACAATGGTCATGTCTTTTTAAATAAGGGCAGAGACACCTGCATATCCTGATATTATCAGATTGCCACATCAAAGAACAGCATATTCACTAAATCATGCAAATAATGCAGGAGGAGATGACCAATGACCAAAGGTGATAACAATCATACTTTAGAACTTAATTCAGCATTAGCTCTGCAAACACTCCCTAAATCATTGAAATGTAGAGTGTGGTCATTGCGTACAGTCCTTGGTAGCAGTCAGTCTGGTATCGTTAAAATTACTTGTAAATTTGCTGTGGATTTCTGCTGGACTGAGGCTGAGACATAACTCCTGCCAGATGAATTAACACATATGAATTTAATCCAGGGCAATTCATCCCCAAATGTTCTCAAGCCTCCCCAAAGATAGTCCTTCCTGCTTTCTTTACATGAAATCAAATGTTCAGAGCTCTGGAGCTTTAAAATAACACGTTGGTCCTCTGTAAGCTCTTTGGAATGCAGAAAACTAAGCGGCACTGAGCTGCAGTCAGAAAGTTTACCTTTTAGCAGGGTCTTATCCTGCAGGGAGCCTTGCCAAAGCCACATTATTCAGCAAAAGCTTTGCTATGCTTACTCCTCATTTGAATGCATATGTCTGACATCTGATTTGGGTGACTGTAATAAGCTGACTTCACTGTTTTCCCTGTTTATTTTACTCTCAAGAATTCTCAGGAACCCATGCCGCCAAAGGGAGCTACAGTGCTGTAGCAAAATATGACAGGGAGAGAAAAGTGAAGACAGGGAAGATGTTAGATAAGATTTACAATTTACCAGTGAGGCAAAGCAGTGAGTGAACAACGTACACAACTCAGCTTTATATAGACTCTGGGTCAAACCAATGGGAGCAGCTGAAAACCTATGCAGAAGTAAACCCATAGAAGAAACAAGGTAAAAAATGCCTCTCCTTTACACTCAGTAAAGTGAGAAATATGCACAATTTTTTGTTCGTTTGAATGGGATGCCAAATTGTATTCAGATTACTTGATGAGGAAATGCGAAAGTAGATGCTATTACTCCTGGTGGGAGACAGACACAAATAAGCCAGTCATCAGCTAGCTGTTTGTTTGCTGTGGTTTGTCTGTAACACTGAGATTTGTTCAACAGTTTTTTAAAAGCAAACTATTCTAGCATCAATTAAGAAAATAACTGGAGATATTTTTGAGTTTCTCTGTATTTGAAACAGTAGCCACAGTTACGTATCCTAATAAAGGAAGGTATTTGGGAAACATTAAATATAGGTAAATACTATTTTACAATGGTGGCAAGTCATTTATAATTGAAATGCATATAACTTTCCACATGAGATCTCCAGTAAAGAAATCTCTAACCTCAAAAAAATAATTAAATAAAGAATAAACAAAGTTCATCTGTCAGAATTTTGGAGAAACTATTAGCTGTAAATGCAAGGTACAACATGCACCCACTTTTCTTTAAGAATATTCTTCCTAGATCTCTTGTCTCTTTGAGTACTGCTAAACATTAAACTGGTCTTATTTCACTTTCTTTCACTTTTCTACACTGCTTGAGGAGGTGATTTGGAAAGAATCCAGCAATAAGAGGTTCCTGTTCTAACTGGTGGGGTTTTTCCTGCTGCTGTCACAGAGGTTGTTCTATTTATTTAATTCGGATGTGGATGTCATGGTGTTTCTGGTAATCCTCTTTCTTTGCTATTCCTCACAGGTTTGGGGTTTTTTTTGGTTGGGTAGTTTTTTTGGGTTGTTTTTTTTGGGGGGGGGGGGGGGAGGAGAGGAAGTGAGTTGCTGCCCAGAGACTTAATCCTACTGTTACCAACCCCCAAAGGATCTCTGTTTTAGGGATCTCTATTTTAGTTCAGCTTACCTTATGGATCAGTTCAGTCCTCCTATAGAGAGATTATTTTTTTTATTTTCTGTACGTATTGAGAAGGTTTAAGAACAGAACCACAGTAAATAGTTTATGCTGTGGCTGAGACTTACGGTCTACTTGGTGGAAGCCAGTGTGTGTTGCCAGCTGCACTCTGAGAAGAAACAGGCTTATACCATCCACAAAGCCAATTCTAGTACCACAGCTGGTAGAGGGACAAGGGCTTCAGTAGCCCTGGTCTTCCTCATTGAACTGCATCTCATCAAGGACCAGGAATAAGATGCAAAAGACAGCAGCCAGCATCAACAAGCAGGAATCTGAAGAGCTGGTCAGCTGGAGAGTAGCTGTGGAGCAGGCATAAATATATTCCTTGTTTCCATTGGGTATTTGGAAGGGCAGCCACATTTGAGCAACTCCGAAGGCTTGTTCATTAGGTAGACTTATGAACATCAGCTGAGAGGGATTTGTTCCAAATGAATGGATCTAGTTCATTTGACTAATGAACTGAAAAAGACCTTGAGGCTGATCTGTCGACTCATTAAGCGTAAAATGCCACTTTTTTTTCTTTGAGAAAACAGTAAAGGGGACTCATGAATTTGAGCGCTGTAATAAATGCCACTGAGTTTTGTGATTTTTGATACTAAAATACAAATTTTATGGTTGAGCTTGCATACTCTGAGAGTTCTCTGGGATGTTTTATTATTTCAGTAACCCAAGTGAAGGCTGCCTCTCTTGATGTCTTGACCTTAATGGCACGCTACATCACAAATAAGTCTGACTACAAAAGACACCTCTCATTAGATCTGAAGCCGGGCTTGCAGGTTTGCCATCTGTACAGCTGATGACGGTGGTATCTGTGGTCCCTGGTGGCTGCACAGATGAGCTTTTATCACATAACCTAGCAAATGTGATACAGACACATCAGACTCCCCAGGCAGAAAGTTACAACTCATCACTTGACTTAATCTTGATCACTTCTCCTGGCACCTCCATACAGTGGTTTTGCTTCTCACTATTGGTCTTTCATCTACCTTATTACTCTCAGGTGGTCAGGCAGATTCCTGATCTTCTTCACTAAAGAGGAGGTCACAGCATTTCAAAGGAGAAGCTGGTGGCCCTGCCACCAACTGCATGCTTCTCAACTGAGACTTGTGTCAACGAACCCTACTAGTAGAAAATTTTCCCTGCAAAAAACAATCTGACGTTGCAGGCCAGAAGCTGTTGTGTAGCTCATAGGCCAGGTGCTTTCCTTCATCATGTAATCCAGCTCATGGGGTGTTTCACAGCTGGGTTCAGATAACCTCAGAAGCCTACTCACAGCAATTAAATCATTCACACTAACAGAAAGTCAGTTTAGCAGCAGCAGCGACCATGCTGTTTTACACAAGCAAAAAGCTACTTTTTTTCCTGCTGTCTTATGAAAACAAGACCTAGTTGTTTTCTTCTTTACAGTATAATAAAAATGCATACATCTTTTGCAGATTTAATGTAAGCTCTGGAGCAGTAACTCTAATTCTAAACTTTCTCTGTAAGCTGAAAGAAAACCAAATATCCAAGCAATCAATAAAGGAAATACATATTTGATACTATGGGTGGAAAAGATGGGGCAACCCACATGTGTATGTTTCTCAAATTTCTGTCTCTTAAATCTGCTGGAGTTTTGCATGTAGTACCATTAGTTGGTTTCTGCAGACCTCTATTTCCTCTCCTTTTTTTTAAAAATGTGGAAACTGGAAAGGAAAAAAGGCATGAAACATACAAATTGTTCAGGGAGGTTTAGTTAACTGATTGAGTCACTAAGAGTGTTCTTGGTCTGGGCAACAGTCAGTAGGAATTGTTGCTGGCTTACTCTGACATACTAATTGATGAAAATGTTGATTTACTGAGAGCACGCTAAAAAAATTTTCTCTATATATTTTCCAATTAGAGGACACGAGCTGCTCTTTGTTTCATAATGAAAAAAATTAGCTACATCATACTGTAACTTCTTTAATAAACATTTTCATTAAATGCATAGACAATAAATTACTCATTTTAATCTTCATGCATTTTCAAATGTGCAGACTAAGCTTGTTAGAATGGTGAAGCAGGTTTTTAAAGATGCTTTTTGTTTTTTCTTTTTACAAAGACTTTTTATTTTAATTGCTTAGACTGGTGCACCATGAAAAATCGTGACAGTTTCTTTATTTGCAAACAGACATAATTTTTACCAATGATGTATAGGTTATATTGATAAGATTCACACGTGCTCCATTTTTCTGTTCAGGGGACTGAAAAAAACCACCCACTGCATCAAAGTCACAACCTACATATTTTTCTCAGTCATTTAAAAAAGGAACAAAGCATGCTGGAGCTGTCATTTTGCTGGACAGACAGCAGCATGCCAATTTAGAGCTCACTTAAAATATAAAACTGAAAACTGTAAAAGCAGAAAGCAGCATGTATATATACACCTGTATTTACATACAAGGTAAGAGATACATCTTTCTAAGAATACATCTCCAAAAGCTCTAACAAATTCAGGGATGCTAGAGGAAAAAAAAAACCCACAAGTAATATGTAATTATAGAAGTATATAACGGATACTGTATTGCCCATTTGACTTTTAATGGTGGGGTTTCCCCACCTATTTTCTTCTGAATGGTATTCCCCTATAATCACAAGCTGAACTGATCACCCAAAGGTTTCTAACCATACTTGTGAAAACTTTAGAGCAATTTTCAAGTAGTGCATTGTAATTAGCAAAGAAGAGAAGAACTGCTGGCAAGCACCAAGATGCATTAAATAAGGTAAAAACAATCAAAATATTTTTTCATTATGTTTGATGGGTCCTTTTTGTATCAGAACCTCAGTTGCTAGCATCCTTTACCAGAAAGTACCAAGTACGGAAATACTTCAGACCTACGAAATATGATCTCTTGTATTACACTGAATGTCTTTGTTGTGTATTTTCATTACCTTTTTAAAGGATGCTAAAGTTGCTTCAGCTACAAACTAATAAGAAATTCATCCAAATGAAACTATATGTAAGAAAGAATTCTTACTTGTAAACTTACATTAAAAAAGACTGAACATTCCAACCACCACTGAACACTCTGCCTCCTCCTCATAAACAGTAATAATAAAATAGAGCAAAGTCTTTTAGAGGAGGAAAATGTGTACATCAGTCAGGAACCGTGGTCCAATTTCCTATACAAAGCTGTATGCAATGAACACTGATACATTTAATCACTCTGTATGCACGTAACTCCTTCAGAGTCTTCCAGATAAAAAGGTTTTGTTTTGCAAAGATCCTTAACTCTCCTGAGTTCAGGAGGTCAGCATCCCAAAATACCATGTGCTGCTACTGGTTCACTGTGTGCTTTGTAATCCTTTCACAGTTTCAGCCTGGAAAAAATAGTTAAAAAATTATAAGCACTTTAGGCAAAAGTATATTTTATATATATAATAATATATGTATTGCATATATATGTGCAATACTTTCTTCAGTTTTGGTATCTACTGATTTGTTTTTTGCTGTTTGTGTGAATTTAAAAAAAATATATTGGGATATATGCTTTTATTTGTAATGATAAAGTTGAATTGTTGTACCTTACACTTAGAAAAGGATATGGGGAACTTACAGTAATAAGTAAACCCTACTGAATGCATTCCAGGTTGAATCAGCAGCCCAGAGATGTGTTCTTGCAAAACTATGAGTTACTCTGGTAACACAGAATTTCATTACGTTAAAAGTAGAGCTAAATGATCTTCTTCATTCATGTTTACATGATTTTGGGGTTGACCTTGGTACCGTGGTGTTGAGAATTGAAATCTCAATTTTGTTTTCAGCTAGGAGGGTGAATCTCACCTCTCCCGATAGGTATAGGACCTATACAGGCTTCCCATTGGAAATTATGGCAACAGAAGAACTAGATTTCTAAGTCAAATAGTCTGACTTATTAACATCATGTACAGGACAACAGGCATGGCTTCGGCTTTTTACTGTAGACTTTAGTAATACTTAGTTGTCTGCCTACTTTGCAGATGGAAGTTTAAAAATACAATTTTTAGGTGTTTTGGGAGTAATAAAAAGATCTTGGGTTTACATGTCTAAATTTTGCATANAAAAAAAAAAAAAAAAAATCTTAAAGAGTAACACAACTATTTTGGTACCTTCAACAAAAGTAAACAACAACTCCATTTTGTTCTGTATAGGTACATCTATCTTGCTTGGTCTTAACATTCAGAGACTCTTTTCCAAGTATGTTGACATTGCTCTTTAAAACTAAGTTCAGAAATTCAACAGAATCTTGCAGTCATTCTTCTTAGCCTCTGTAATTTCAGTATTTTTGTAATTTGTGCACATATATTTATTATTTGCCAATATTGAAAAGCAAGACGCTACCTTTCCCCTGAAGACTTTGCAAAGGGCAACTGTCCTCTGGTAGAAAACATTGCATTGTCAATGCATATAAGTGATCATGCATGGCCCAAGCTCTAAATTAAAGTAATTATGACTAATGAATTATTCTCAAATGTCTATGCAAAATACTGGAAGAAGATGTGTGGAAATAAACAAAAAAGGAAACACTGCATTGTTGTTTTATCTAAAGCACTTAACAGTTTATGGAAATCTCTTGCTCAGAAATGTCACATACTTTGAGCAAGTGAGACTAATTTTTTTAATTACACGTACCTATTAGAATATGGAACTGAATATACAAATCACAAAGGGGTCTGTTTGTTTAAAAGTGGATCGTCTCAGAAAAAATATAGTTTTGAGGGGTCTGTTTGTTTAAAAATGGATCATCTCAGAAAAAAACAGTTCATCACTTCCACAGTCTTCGGAAAGGAAACTTCAGGACTTTATGCTCAATTCATTTTGTCTTTTGAACTTGGTAGTACTTAAAAAAAAAAAGAAAGGTGCTTTGCTTTGTGTAATCTACAGTATTCTAAACATGCATATAAATTCCTAGTGTACTTTCATTTTACCTATTTCTTTGTCCTTTAACATCAAATTATTTAGTGTTGTTGCATGCTCTTTGACAGCTGCTGTATTCATTCCCCAAGACACTGGTTTATATTTGCAAGCTAAAATTTCTGCAACCTGAAAGGCAATGACTAATACCCGACTCTTCTGCCACACTTGATCTTGTGAAATGTGTCACGGAATTTTCAATTATTTCCCGATACTATATACCAACACTAAACCCAAAAATACCCTTTGTTAAGAAAACAAATTTCACATATGCTTGCAATAAATTGTTTACAAGAGGCAGAGAAAAAAAATCATTTTTAGAAGTACTTTACATAAAGGATGAACTGACGAATATTCTCTTGAATTATATTTATCAATTCAACCACAGACCATATCTCATTTGATGATTTTGAACTTTTTCCAGTTATTCTTGCGGGGGGAGCATTGGGTGGAGAGAGTGGACTTTTCTCTTTAATATATTTATTCAGACAATGACATGTGTAATACTTTTTTTCATTTAATGCAAACACAAAGTTTTATCGGGAACATCACTATGGGTATTCAGTCTTGGTCTTTTTGTGACAAAGAGAAAAGAATTTTAGTCATGTGATTGACATAAGCCCTATCTGTAAGCAGAAAAATATAAATGGAAAAGATTGCACCCATTTTTTCAAATTCACATGGCAAGCATTACTGTAATGCAGCCTGATATATGACATCATAGCAGGGTCTTTATTTAATAACTCTTGAGAAATTAAACATTATTTGCTGTTTAGGAACTTTCTGTTATGAGGAAACAGTTCCAAATACAGCGAGCATCAAATCTGCAAATTTCATTTCATGACTCAAGTACAGTTCATGTATTTTGCAGTGTCATTCTGTAATACACCATTTTCCTCATGATAAAGAATTAGGTCTGGGTTGCAACTTTGCCTATGTTATAAAGCTCTATGGAATTATTCTGCTCTGTAATTCTCTGAAGGGTTGTGAAACGGTCAGCCAACATGTCCCTCCCATAATGTTGCTGAAGGAATGGCAAATGTGCGTAACTAAGAAACTAAAATGAAGAACTGAAACTTAAAAACACAGGCAACTGTAATGATTCTTAAATGCTACTGAATCTAAATTATTTTAATTATAGGAACATGGGAAACAGTTGGGTATATTTGAAGTGGACTCACTGTTTGAACAGGAGTAATTCTGAACTCGCCGATGTGAAACAATAATGCATTTTGAGACAAACCTGTCAGTCAAGCAGTTGTTCAAGCAAAGAGATTTTTCAAAGGAGATGTCAGTCTGAAGAGCAGTTGAACGCGATTTAATCCACAAGAAGGGCAGTGATTAAAAAAGAAAATTCAGGTAATGCTTTTTTTTTCTTTTTTCCCAAACATTGGTGGTGATACTTCCTTGTGTCTCAAGGATAAAAGAAACTGAAAAAACTTGTTTACAAAAATGTTCATTGGTTTTATGTGACTTTAAAGGTTTCATGATGTTGCAAATTAAGTATCAGTGCCATTTTAACCTTTTATAGGTTTTACTACCTGACCTCCACCTTAAAAATCTTCTCCCTATACTGTTCGATACTCTAACTACACAGATTTTTTTTTTTACAAAAAACGTTTCAAATTCCTTTGCTGTCAGCATGTTTGTAGTTACTTTCCCCCTGCCTTAGCATCACCTGTATTACTCAGAGAAAGTGTATTCTTATGAGGGAAATTCCAGAAAGAATACTTTTCTTTTCCATTTTCAGGTCCAATTTCAAGGTGAACGCCATCCAAAAACGCTTGGACTTCAGTGGACTTTTTTCTACGACAATACAGCTTTCCTACTTTTTACTGTTCTTAGTATTCCCTTTTTAATAGCATTGGGTACGCCTGAGTAACATGCAATTTTGAAAGGTTTATAATTTGCTCTCTACGTAGGTTTCTATTCTGTCAGGCGTTTAACAAAGGTGCATCAAAATTTGGTGATGTATTTTCTGCTCCTGGAAGGCCCTCCAGCCTCTGACAAGCTCCACGGGGCGGTTGTCACATATATGCATACCCTTACAGCACTGGGCCTCTCCACAAATATTCTCATATGGAGCATCACAACCGAAAAGCAACTTTATTCCGCCCCGCCCGTCAATATTTAACTCATTGTTGCCTCCGAGCAGCTTGGGGATGTTCATTGGTACCGCCCTCCCTCCCCCGCC
>VZSZ01003337.1:117488-134217 GCA_013398815.1 Ibidorhyncha struthersii | reverse complement strand
CACAGAGCCTGGCGCGTCCTTCCCTGGGGAGCGGGGATGGGAGTAATCGGGACAAGGCGCGCAGCTCTCCTCCTGAGTTTTTTTTCTGCGGCACAGCTTCGTACACAGCAGGGCTCGAGCGCAGAAAGACAGTGACATCTGGGGAAAAAAAGATTTGTGGCAGTTTTGTATCTCAAGATGGAAACGTCTTGTACAGTTTTAAGGTGTATATAGTGGCAATGTAGAAAGACATTGAGGTGCTGGAGTGTGTCCAGAGAAGGGCAACAAAGCTGGTGAGGGGTCTGGAGAACAAGTCGTATGAGGAGCACCAGAGGGAACTGGGGTTGCTTAGTCTGGAGAAAAGGAGACTGAGGGGTCACATTGCTCACTACAACTGCCTGAAAGGAGGTTGTAGAAAGGTGGGGGTAGGCTTCTTCTCCCTAGTAACAAGGGACAGGACAAGAGGAAATGGCCTCTAGTTACGCCATAGCAGGTTTAGATTGGCTGTTAGGAAAAACTTCTTCACTGAAAGGTTGTGAAGCATTGGAACAGGTTGCCCAGGGAAGTGGTGGAGTCACCGTCCCTGGAGGTATTTAAAAGATGTGGTGCTTAGAGAAATGGTTTAGTCGTGGTGTTGGCAGTGTTAGGTTGATGGTTGGACATGGTGATCTTAAAAGGTCCCTTCCAACCTAGTTGGAATTCTAGGTTGATTCTATTAAGACTTTCAGTTCTGAGGTGGCCAGGCTGGACGGCAATGGTAATAATTGTCTAGAACACGATTGTGACAACTGCAAAGCAACCCATATTTTTTGGGGGGGAGAGTTGTGTATAAATTTAGGGTAAATATCCCTGAAAATTTACTGTACGGGTACATCCTAAGCCTTTGGAGAACTTGCTAGAATGGATGGTAGAAAGTCCTGTCTTAATAACTTGGAAAACATATTGCCAGAAACAAAGATCAGAATTTTTCTGCGTTAAGCAATAATCTTGGTGCAATGGGAAGTTTCACAGAGCACCAGGTGAGTTTGTAAAAATCATCCTCTTGCAGGACTGAAACTTGTTTCGTTGGGATTTCTGTTAATCCTCGGGGGTTTAGGTGAGAATGCCCCTTGAGAAGAGCAAGTATTCAGTCAGGGCACTAATTAGTGCGGTTTGTTTGAGGAACTGGCACAGATTAGCCCCAGTAAGAAATGAAAATTGCTTGCCAATGAGATGAGTTTGAAAATAACTTGGGTGCTGTGTCATCTTACCAAACTATTCTGGATTTTGTTGCTGCTTTTGAATAATTTAATTATTCTGAATCCTCAGAATGTAACATAACAACGTAACATAATTATGAAAATACTGTAACTTTCTTAAAACATGTGCTTTCATTCTTCTGTGAGAGATGCTCTTCATACATTTCTTCATTCTTCAAAGCCAGGATAATTTTCAAGGGTGGATGACGGAACCAGCCAGACTTTCTGTGGGTGCAGAACAGGCACAGAAAAAAGAGAGTGTTGCCACCATACAGTTGATGCAGCGTGAAAAAGAAGTTGGTGTTCCTTCTAATGAACTTGGTTCAGCAAACACAGCTACTGACCAGACAGAGCAATCTACATCAGAAATAAGAAAAGACTGTTTATACAGAAGTACTGGGAGACCTGAGAAGACAGATATGATTAAATCACGTGTGACAGATCAGGATGCATCTAGAAACTGTGAACTGTATCTACCTGTGTCTAGTAGTTGTTCAGCAGTGGAATCATCTGAGGACAGGTGAGGATTTTGTTTTTTTTTAAGATATTAACAGCTTTTCTATAGAAAGGGATGGTTACTTTCAGTTTTTGAAAGTGAATTTCTTGGCAAAATTTCATATATGTTAGTGTCTCAGTGAAATAGGTCTAAATGTCAAATCTTAAACTCTGAAGGCCACCTTCACCCTTTAGATATATTGCTTATTTTTATAGTTTATTAGCGGTCATCTTTCCCTATCTAAGGGAATAACTGAGAATAACATTAAGCTCTTAAGGGTAGCATGCAGAGAATGGCAAGCTAGGAATTGAAGGAAGATACTCTGGTAGCTTGGTTTTAACCTTGTAAACGCTTTGTTAGGTGCAGTGCTGACAAACATTTAAGGTTTTTCTTAAGATCCTAACATTTCAGCTTTGTGTGTGTTTGGTTTTTTTTATAAACCTCCTGCTATAGGCTGAAGTAAAAAGTTGGTTGTGTGATTCAGATCTGACAGGAGAAGTCTTTGTAAGAATATTTGGTATCTGGAGGAAGATATAAATATGAAGGTTTTAACAAAAGATATTCCAAACTTCTGAAAACAAAATTAATACACGTTAAGAGTGGCTTTATGTCGTTGAAGAATACATTAATAAAGTACTAGAAGAAAGTGAAAGCCAGTGGACTATTTTAGACCACATCCAAAATCTACAATAAGTGCTGACGTAGTGAAAACATCACTAAAAATAAGTACATGTTTTCAAGGATGCTTTTAAAAACTTATTTCATTACAGGGTAATTTAAGCACCATCTAATGTGTAAAAGTGAGTTTTTTAATATTCGCGCTCATTTAACATTAATACACAGATCCATATAAATATGTATTAAGTGTATTTTGCATGTTGGCAAAAGTGTGGTACATAGGAATCTCTATCCTTCTGAATTTTTATATTAGCTGCTACTTGACATGCTAATTCTATTTGATCTAATATGTCTTTACATGAACTATTAATAGTAATGAGTTTAATCTAACATAATAATTTAAATATTCATCCCTTCATAATAATAAACAGAAGACTTCAAGCATTGTTTTTGTTTTCCTATGGTATCTTTAATACTGGGAGTTCTAGTCTTGCAAATCTATTAGTGTAAAGCTATTTATGTTTTGCCCATAGTCCTTTCCCTCCTCTCCAGCTTAGTTTTGCTTACTGTCATCTTAATTTGTTGTGGTTTAGGGTTTTTTTTGGTGGTGTGGGGGCTTTTTTGTTTTTAAAATGCAAAGCCCAGGATACTCTTAAGTAAAATGTGATATCCTGTGCAGATAGATTGCACCTCTTAGCTACCTTGATTTCAAAACACCTCAGTTAAATTGCAGTCCTTTGTTTATGCTGAATGTTAATCTCTCAGGTTCTGAATCTATGGGTTCTATTTTTGTCAACTCCCAGAAGGAAGGTGGGGTAATATCTGCAGAAGGAACATGACNCCCCCGCCCCACCACCTCCCGTGGGATCCCTTGTAGAAGCAGGTCTGTTTGTGCTCAGCTGGGGAGGTTGTTGCTTTGTATTTTAAATACTTAGCTTATAGATAAGCTAGGCTAGAGATCGCTGCTGTCGGATACAAAGTTGTTTGGGTTTTTTTTCATAGTATTTTCAAGGTTATTAAGTGAAATAAAATTATACATGGAAGATAGGGTTTGTCCAGTGCCACACTGTAACAAGGATATGGACTTGGGGTAAGTATTTCTGCGATTTTTAGTTCTCAGCGAGTAGTACTCTTTTTATGGAGTACTGTGTTTAAGGTCTACTGCATCCATTGTTTCTCATATTAATTAATAATTATGTAGTGTTATTATGAATCAGATTTCAAGCATCTACTTGAGCACCCAGGAAACCTAGTTTGAAAGTTAAAGCTTTGAAACTTGAGTAAAAACTAAACTGTAGTTTCAAATGACTGCACAGGACATGACAGTTTTCTGGTATTAGCTGTATTTGTCTCTAGTACTACATATTTTTTTCTTCTCAAGGGAAGTACATGCAAATGGGTTAGAAATGTTAGCTTTTTAAAGTAAGCTGGTTTGGATATAAAGAAAAAGAGAATATCTCCTAATTTATCATAATTTATCAGTGTATTCTTTCAAATTTAATGAAAGTAATCTAATTACCAGCTGGCTACATTAAACACTTTCTTGCAGTCTTCCTGAGATCTTGTCCTCTCTTAGTAGTGTAAGATAGGACAGGGTCATTGCCTTAATTTCTTCCTGGTCTTTTGCAAGCACACTGGTGTTTGAGGTTGTTTTGAGTAGTATATTAGAAGCGACTAATAGTAGTGGGCAATGAATAATACTTACAGTTTTTTTCTGCACATGTACTTTTTTCAAAATACAAATTTTCAATGTAACCTTCTTTTAGTGATTAGCCTAAATGATTTAGTAATGTCTGGTGGTGTATGTTTTTTTTGATGTATTGTAGCTGTGAAACTGTGGTGTTCTTAAAGTTTATTTGCTAGATGTAATTAGATGACAAATGCCACTCAGAATCATGTTTAAAGGAATGTGCAATTTTTTGTCATTTTTTTGAACACTGTATGAACCTCCATTCTCAACAGTAATGTTCACACCCTAGCTTCAAGATCCATTCTTGGTAATGCTAGGCTGTGCATAGAAACAATATCCTTTTAGGCCATCATTTCCTTCTTCGTGGTCATAACTTGGCTTCAGAATGGCTGTAAATAGGCTCAGGTGGAGACGTTGGACTCTTAACAGTGTACCTTGACCAAAAAGCCCATATTATTTGAGGAAGAAATGTTTGTCTGGATTTCAGTCAGCCTGTAGGTTGCAGTTTGGATCACGCTTAGAATTTTGCTTTCTTTGAGTGCGTAGCATTCAAACCCACTGCAGATAGCTGGCTACTTTTCATCATGATATTCTGTCACATATTCTGCTCACTACTAGGCAGGTTGCTCAGCCCCACTGGAGCGCAGATATGAAGCTCTGGTGAGTAACGCGTTCTTAGTTGCATGCACAGATTGTAGTATTTATATACTCGGCCAGTAGGCATTTTTGCTTGTATCTTTTGCAAATTTTTCCTGTAAAATTCACAAATACATAGGCACTTTAGCACTCTGTAGTCTCCATACAACCAGCAGAAGAGAAATTCAGGCAGTGATTCATTACCAAAGTAGGTGTCCTAAGTGAGGGAGGGGAACAGTTGAGAGATTTTTTTAAAACTTTTTTTTGATAACTCACATTGTTTTTATGAAAATATGTAAGACGGAAAGCAAATCAAGTTGAGCTTATAATTGGAGAAAGACTGAAGTACTTGCCTGTAGTTGTAAACAGGGGAAACGGTAAATGACTGTAAGATTTGTGCTTTTACAAGAAATATGTGTTGATTTTTATTGCAGTGAGGAGGACATGTATCGTGACGCAGAAGAAATAGAGAGAGAGAAAATATTACTTTCTGAGACAAGCTTTTCAGGTACATTCAAGCTTTGTGTGATGTTTCAAATACAGTATTACGATTCATCACGTTAATTCATTACAAATCATCACACTAACTTGTGATGATTTGACACCCTTGTTCCAAGGATCTTTGTGCACAGATGTATTTGTGCAATAGAAGTTACTTACCATGGCTGAGTACACTGTACAGTTTAACTCACGAAAAGATCAATTTTATGTAAAACTAGTTGCTCTGAGTGTATTTTTCCCATGATTCTATAGTAACTTTACAAGAGAATGTGAGTCCTTTGGAAAGCAGTTGTATAGCCTATGTTATGAGTGTGCTTGAAAATTGCTGATTTATAGTCATTACAGCAGCATCTGTTGCTGGAATCCCTTGATAACCTTAGTGCCATCTGTTTTGGAAGGAAGGCTGGTGGGATTATGAGAGAAAACTGTGTTTCATCTTTCTACCACTTTTTCTGGTTTATTCAGAAAGATCTATTATTTTTCTCCCTTACAGTCTGGCTGCTTTAAGAAGAGCTTCACCAAATATTTTTCTGATTGCTAAGAAAATTAAGAGTACTTTACTAATTTCTACTCTGCCAATTAGTAATTTGCAGAAGAGAGGAGCAGAGTGTTCTCTGTTTTGTTGGACTATATCACTATTTTTGTTCACTTGCCATTTTGAGAGCAAGCTGGGTTTTTTTCCCCTCAGATACTAATAATTACTTAGTAGCTATAGGTTGTGCTGCCAGTCTCCTTTTGGCACCAATGTTATTTTGAAGTGATACAGTGTATTTAGAAATTCAATGCTTTTTCTATGTTCTCTTTCACAGTTCTCATTATGATGTTGTATGTTCTATTTTGACAGACTATAAACTAAGTGTTGCACCTGAAATGGACATCATGGAGTACTGCAGAAAAGAATGGAGAGGAAATACACCAGTAGCAAAAAGGATGAGAAAGGTATGGGTTCTTTCTGTTGAATTTTGTTGGGCTTTTTGTATTCATTTGTATGTTTAGTAGGTGACTTCCTGTGGGAACAATCCTTAAAACAGGAAACACAATAGCAGTGTTTCCAGTGTCTGCTCTTAGAAGAGGCTGACAACTGGAAGATGATTTTGTTTGTACTTATTCAAAATGTGGTTTTTAGTAAGGTTACTTGTTGATAGTTTAGGGTTTTGATTAATAGTGTTCTTTGTTACTGTTTTCAATTGAAGTTTTAAATTTGGTTTATTACTGTAAAATGGTAATTTAGTGGGCTGTTGAAATGGCAGAGAGGAAACCAAACTTTTTGGCAGAAGGCAAATAACTGAAGCTGATGAACTGCATTAATTTAAAGATGGGGAGCTTTAATGAATAGGCTCAGTTTTTCTTAATTTTTTCCTGGATTCTTATTTTTTATAGGTTTTGGACTAGTTATCTTATGTTAATCTTGAGCTAGAATGGTTGGGTTTTTTTTTTTCAACACAATTTGCAAATTTAGTGGTATGTATGAATAAAACTAAAAAATACTTTCTATAAATCAAAACATCAATGTGTCACTTTCAAGAGATTAGTGTGAGAAATACAGTTGCACAGGGCATTGGCTTCTGTTAGTTTAGCTGAAGAGACATGCTGAGCTTCAGAAGTTACATTTGAACGTTGCTGCTTCTGTTAAAAGTGTACGTATGGGAACAGCAGGGAGAGGACAAACATGCTGAGGCATGTGTCAAGATATTTCAGTGTAAACACAAATTTTCCCAGAGGTAAAAGCAAACTACATGTGACACGTATTGGGTAAATGGAATAAACTATTGCTGAAACTTCTTGTAAGCATGATACATTTTTTTTTTTTAGATTTACAGTCTTGTGTGTGTATGTTTGTATGTTTGGATTTTTTTTTTTTTGAATCTTAAGTACATCAGCTACTCACACTTCAATATTTCTGCACTGTCATCAAATAAATGCCACAACCAGTTATCTGCTTAGATTTCTTTAGTTTGTTGTTTGTTATTCAGCACAACTAGGGAAGTTTTTTTTCAAAGCATAATTTGTGACAAAAGCATTTGAACTTCCAAAATTAGTAGTGGATTAAACCCTTCTTTTTAAATATTAGCATTTGGATGCTAATATTCCAATATCTTCTATGATAGCAGTGCTTTCATGTTATTTGGATTTTGTGTGTGTTTTTTCTAGGGATATGAGGCAGTTGCTCAGAAGTTTGCATCTATAAGGAGAGTACGAGGTGATAACTATTGTGCTCTCAGAGCAACTCTTTTCCAGGCACTAAGCCAAGCTACCCAGTTACCAAACTGGCTGCAGAGTGAGGATTTTACTATGGTATGTGTTAAACTCTGATCTTCTCACAGTAGATGAATGTTGGTTCTAACCTATTTGATAATTTTATGATCTCATTTCTCTATTATGCTATATATGCTCACTTCTTAATATCCCTTGAATTGAGAAGTGGTAGTGTTCCGTTTTGTTGTATGTTTACAGTGATTCTTTTAACTTAGAATTGAGCCCAGGTCCCCCTAGTTTCCAGTTCATAATATATAAATGTTACTATAGTGCTGACTATAATGCAACTTGTCTATCTTCATCTTGCCCTCTTGGTTTCTTCTTAGTGCATGTAATACGGCAGTAAGAGGTTTCCCACAAGACAGTTGGTAATAACAAAAAATATAAGCAACTTATTCTAAGCACATTTGAAAAAAAACAACCAAACAACAGCATTTCAAAATTATCATGTGGTGTTGTGTGCTGTATGTGGTTTCTTTAGAAAAGCGGGTTAACAAATTGGATGCTCCAGACTTTTCAGAATGTGTGTATTACCTGTCTTAAATGTTACTTAAAATAAGTGTAAGAGCAACTCCAACCTGACATGAGGGAGAGTTTTTATGGAGCATTGAAGGATAAGCAAAGTAAGGTGTCTTACTAAGAGTAGACGAAGAATATTCCAGAAATTGTCTTGCATCAACAAAGTCCAGCTGGTGATACCAGTGAACACAGAAGAAACGTGTAAGAAGCTGCCTATGTAAAAGTGGCCCTCTTCAAGGGGAGTAAGGTTCCAGTTGTCCAGGTTGCTGCTGGAAATGTAACTGGTGAACGTCTGATGCAGACTCTGTGTAGGCTAGCAGTCAAGCTAGAATCACACGCCTCTTATTAGCTTTCTCTGTACCTTTAGAGGCCATCTTAAAATTTCTCATTGTGGTCACTATCATTGTTAAGTAAATGTCTGCTGCTTTGTTTTTGTAATTACTGATAAAAATATTTCTATGAAATGTTTCTTACTGCAGCAGTACATTGTAAAAAGATTTCCTTTTTACAAAAAGAATTCTCCCAGCTGACAACCATCTCCATGTTATCAAACTATAGAAGGTATTTTCCCAGTGCTCCTTTAAAGAACATGCAAACTATTTAAAATGGTGTACTTTGCAATTTTTAATCATGTTCACCTATTTTTCTTCCTACTGATTTATAGAGGAAAATATGTCATATGGTAATTAATTTTTTTTAAAAAAAGGTGTACAGTTATAAAACTAACTGTTTGAAATAAGCTGTTTATACATCAACACAGAAGGCATATAAGAGAAATGTGCGTGGTGACAGCTAGCAGTACAAAGTTGGGTTTTTTTTGGGGGTATATTTTAAATTTAAAACAGTGTTTACATGTCCATTTCTAGTTGTAGAAGTTACTGGTATATAATCTTTGATTATTTACTTCTATATGTGCCATTAGCGTAGGATGCCAGGCTGGGTTGGAGGAAGGTCTGTGTATATCAGACGAGTACTTGGTTACCGTTAAAAAGAACACATTACTAATTTGGAGTCCTGATAAAATGAAAACTAGCTGGTAATGGCTGATGGTATATGTACTGCTCTAGCCAAATATTTAATTCCTTGTGAGACACAAGTTGCTTTTCCAGTTCTAGCAGTAAAATGAGTTAATAAATGAGGGTAAAAAACTGGGCAGGCAACTAGAGACTGTCCTTCAAGAGACGTGTAAAAGCTCTTAACTGAGCGAGTGTAGCATGTAAACAGTAAAAGAGGCAGTTCTGAGGCTAAAGTATGATCTGATGCATCAGCTAATCCCCAGATTGTTTTCTTATTTATAAAAAACCCAGTCCTACAGTGTTTTAATTATGTACCCTGAAAAGAAAAAACAGCTTGTGTGTTACGAACTAAGTAGTTTGCACTCCACCAAGACTTCTGGATTATTTGGTAGATGTCATCACATCTTTAACCTTCTCTTCTGTTGGTTCAGGGACACTTTCAAACACAGTCACTGTCATCTGGTGCTGGAGGTTTTCTTTTAATTAAAAAGAAAAAAAAAAAGCCATGAGTAACTCAGAGTGATTTATTTTCCTAGTGCTTTATGTATTGGTTAGATCTGGAAATAGTTATAGACCAGTATTCTGACTGTTATCCAGAAGTATTATAAAAAGCCAGTGTGTTCAATTATGTTCATAGAATCATNGGGGGGGAAACAGTAAAATAATAATGTGCAAGTTAGTGGCTTTTCCTTTCAAGATTTTTTACTTACTCTGCCTTCTGTCAACTTCCAGCTTCCTGAAAATTTGCTGAGGAAATATGACTGGATCAAGCAGTGGCAACTAAAACAGAAACTGGGCAGGAAGATGGGAGAAATAAGTGAGGAAATTAAAGAATATTTAATACTTCTAAGGAAAAAGGTTGGAAAACTTGTTGTTTATTCTTGGTCACCTGCAAATAAGAAAAATGACAAAGATTTTTGAATGTGGTGAATTTAGCATAAGGATGCTTTTACTAATGAAACAAGTCACTTCTCTGGATGTACACTGCAAAAAAAAAAAAAATCAAGAAAAGAATCAGATCTGTGGGAGCTTTCTGGTCTTCCACTGCTTGCATTAGCCTGATGCTGGAATTAATTTGTAAGCTCTGCAGAAAACTAATAGTTAGACAAGTTTCACTGAAGAAATTAATGTAACAAAGTAATATTATTCCTTTGTTATTTCCTGTATTTATTTGAAGGAATAATGTATACTATGGATAAGTGCTGTTGCTATCTTGAACAGGTCATGGAAAGAAAAAAAATAGATAAGAATGCTGAAGTGATTTCAAAGGAGGAGTTCTTGTTCTATGTTTATATGTTTTTATTCTACATTAATGTAACAGGAAAATGATTATGCCCTTTCAGTGTTTGTAATGTATTACCTAGGCCCATCTTTTGCCCCCTTGAAACTCTGGAATGTATTTAAAAACTCTTCAGTTTTTCCTGTCTTACTGTGTATGCATATTCTCTTTGTCTGAAGGCTTTGAAGTATTTTTTTTAAAGGCTGCATTCAAGCAGTTTCTGAGGGCAGGAGTGAAATACGCATTCTGAGTAACTGAAATGTAAAGAATATGAAGAATGTAGGATTTATGATACACAAAACAGACAGGTTGTTATCATCTTCCTTATTGTCTTGTGACAATATTTGTTTTGCCAACTTACAACAATTTCCAACATCCCCTTTTCCTTTGCTTAAGGACTAGTTTAAGCAAAATTAGACCAGCTCAACTTTATTTTGATAGGACTACAGGTGTGGAAGTATTCTTGAGTGTTTTTAAAAGGGCACAAAGCCCTTCATAAATTAAATTCTGAGTGACTATGCTGTGCATCTGACAATTCACAAGTGGCTTTTTGCACGTCTTGCATGGTGATGGCTGTTGATACATGTTGTGTGTCTTATTTTTTTTTTTATAGTGGAAGAATATAAGTGAAATCGAGGGTCCTATTGAGAAACAAGAAGCTTGTGATAAATTGTTTAAAAATGAAGAGGAAGAGTATAGTCTGTATGAAGCACTGAAATTCTTGATGCTTAACACTGCGATCGAATTATACAATGATGATAAAAGTGGAAGGAGAGTTCCTGTCTTCTCATGGTTACTGTTTGCACGGGATACATCTAGCAACCCTTGTCAGTTAATGCATAATCACTTGAATCATATTGGTCACAGTGGAGGCCTTGAACAAGTAAGGCGAGATTGTTTTTACAGTGTTATTTTCCTGTTTTGGAGGTTTTTGTTTCATGTGGTGTAAGAAATCATTCAGATTTGTCTGGTCTTTTATTTGGAAAAATTGAGTAGAACTGCATGCCTGTAGTAAGGGTCTGTAAAGGCCTTCCTTTTAGATGTTAATTTTTCGTGTGTGGCAGGTGACACTTTGGTAGCATCATTCTTTGGAAGTATGGTATTCTTTTAATAGAAACATTTGTGTTACTCTCTTAATCCTTAGCTTTTATAATGCTATTTTTTAAAAAGCTAATACTCAAATTATAGAGAGAAGATAATGCGTAGTACATATGCTGGTTGAATTCTGATAACCTAATGACAATTGCTGCCTTGTATGTTGCAGAAATTATATGTATTTCACAAGCCCCAAACCAAAATATAGTGGTTAATGAGCTGAATAGTCTGAAAGATTTTAGAACATCAATTTAAAAAGTCCCATTGAATATGTTACAAGTGTGGGACTGCGGTTAAATTCACTACTTGATTATAGACACTAGAAACATGGGAGCGTTTATTAGCTTAAAAATCTGATGACTCTAATATAGATCAGACTGGTTGCTGGTAGTGTTAAATTAGCTGATTACTTGGTGACTTTTTTGCTGCCTAGTTTAGTCAAAAAGTAAAGTTGAATATTTTTGTGCTGACCAGGTTTTTTATTTCGGTGCTATTCTTTGGAAGCTGTTATTTAGAACAGGATTTGCTTGCCACTGTAGTAGACAAGATAGAAGACTTTCCAGCTTCATTCTCTGAATTCCTTCTGATATCAGCAGGTTTTGTAAAGGCTTTCAGTCTCCTTTTTACTTGGCTAGGGAGTTCAGAGTACCATCTAAGAGAGAAAGGATCGGTGCCTGAAACCCATTCTTGTCTTAGTGACTTAACGGGATGAATACTGATACGGGAGAACATCTTTCCAACCTGCTCGTGGCAGCAGGGAAGTGGGATTCTCTGTATAAAGTAGCTTTTCTTTAGGGCTATTACCCTGCTACGCCATTGTTGGCTCTGAAGAGCTCCATGTTAAAGGCATGGTATCATAGAGGTATTTGTGCAGCAAATTAAGAATGGCTTGAATGACTGAGATGCCGAACGAGAGATGCTCATGTATATGCATTCTCATTTACTTTTCATGTTTTATTTTCTTTTAAAAATTGCATCTGATAGGAATTAGTTTAGTATTTTTATGAGAAATATCTTGTAAAAGCCATGTTTAATTTTATATATCATATTTCTGTTTTTCTCCAATGTAGGTGGAAATGTTTCTCCTTGCTTATGCTCTGCAGTATACCATCCAAGTGTATCGATTATATAAACATAGTACTGATGAATTCATCACAGTTTATCCCAATGACCCGGAGGAGGACTGGCCTGTGGTGACTCTCATAACTGAAGATGACAGACATTATAATATTCCAGTCAGAATGTGCCAAGAGACTATGCTGTAAACAAGTAATTTTTGGCAGACAAACCTGTGCTGTTTATTGAGGTTTCCAGTGCCATTTTGAAATGGGATGATGATGAAATCTGTGTTATTAAATCTACAACAACTTGAAATCCATGGTGTAGAAGTTTACATCTGAACTAAAATATGAAATAGGTACTAGCTTAAAGAGTAACAATTTTGCAAGTATGGCTTTTGTTGCCCATAAAAAAAAACCCCAAATAAAACCAAAAAACTTCTGCAATCCTTTTCTTGAAGGCCTTACTCTGAATAGGAATGCAAAAACTATAGATGTACTTCTTTTAAGAAGATAAGTGAGGCTTTGTAGTAAGACATGAGCTGACCTGCTCCCTGAAATAATGAGAGAATAACGAACTGAAATTTCTGGAAAAGTAAGGTGGTGGTATTTGTATTGCTGCTTAGAAGCAATTTGTACAAATCTTGGGTCTCGGAAAGCAATATAATTCTCTTGCAGTTGAAATTGAATGCCTGCCATGGTTTATGCTATATGAGAGATGTTATTAAAGTTTTCTAATGCTTTGGGTTTTTTTTCCAACATTAATATCTCTTATTTAGAAGTCAGTCGTCTGTTATGCTGAAAATAGAGCTCTTCCCCTTTCAGCCCCTTGGGAGGATCATGGCAGAGAGACTTGCTAGGGAGTATAGACGTTGTTTTGAATTTGTGACCTACTAACAAACCTACACAAAATTCCCTCTTCAGTTGTGATAGCTGGTTTGAGATAACCATGTGCCCACTAACTTCCATGTCTGTTCATATTACTGCTTCTGTAATGTTAATCCTCGCTGGCAGCTGCTGTGGAGAACATCATGATTTTAATTTGTCCAGCGAGTACAGTAGATGGAAGTAAACTTCTGGTGCAACTTCTCCACTCTTGGGAGGAGTATGTGGGAGGTTCTGTTTCTGCTTAGAATTATTCATTATGCTTTAAACTGAAGGAATACAGAATATATCAGATGCTGGGAGTGCTAACATACCTTAAAAAATAAGTTCATAATAAAGGCTTCACCTTTATCTTAAAGTGGGAAGTATGCCCTACAGGTGACTTTTGGAACAAGAGTGTGAAAATTGATTTAAATGAAATACTGGTCATGCACAGATCACTTGGCTTCTCTTGGAAGGCCTTATTATATAAAAGGGATAAGATTATAAAAAGTACTTTTCATTCAAATATTCTGGAGGAAATGACATGCAAAACTTGAATTCTGTTTTGTTCTACTTAAAATTAATTTGTTTGTTAACTGTTATTGTGAAAGAAAATTACACAATGAGAATGTGTATTCACTATGTTCTAAAACGTGTTTTAGACACATCTTAATGAGGTCTGTCATGTCCTCAGTGTTATGTTTATCATGTTGTCTTTGCCTTTTAAAACAGCTAGTTTGATCTGTTACTGAAAACTTCTGAAAAATAAACCAATGCATCTGGCAGTATTTTTTTTGTGTGCCCTGTTTTCTCCCTAGCTTTATATTTTTGATTTTTGAATTTTGAAATTTTTGTTCAAGTTAATTATTTCTTGAAGGCTGCGAAGTGTGGTAATGAATGTAAAACAAGTAATTGTTGGCTTGCTGCTTCCACATGGACAGCAAAAAAATTTCCCTGAACTACTGTTATCCAAGTATTGGTGAAGGGGAAAGAAAAATAAATTAACCTTTGCAACTCACTGAACTCGGATAGAAAATTTGTAGTTATGATTTCAGTAAATTAAACTATTTAAATCTTGATGTCTTCTAATAGTGATATATTTTTGAGATTAAAACTTAACACCTCTTTGCAAAAGGGGTGGCTTTGTCATACATTGAGCCACTCCTCTAAATGTATGACAAAGGCCTCTAAAGCAGAGGCTTTTTAAGGGCTGAGTTTGCAGCCATTAGGGATGTAAACAGTGCACATAATTGGCTTGTATGCTGAACTGAGAAGTGCAGGACTGGGCACAGGGTACACGGGTACACCTTCAGTCACATATTGTTCCTGCAGAAATTGACCAACAAACAGTAGGACGACTGCTGTTGCCTTGTATTTTCCATCATGATTTTGGAGATAAGCAATGAGTCTATACTGTGGTGTGCAGTAGTTTAACTTAGATTTTACATATTGATAGCTGACAACTTTTCATTTAGACTTGCACAATGGATAAATACTGCTTTTCTGTTGAAAAGTCTACTGAATAAACTGAAAGAGTCAATAAAATAAGTGAAATGGAAGTGAGGGGTGGAAGAGGAATAGAGGTCAAATCAATTCTGGCCCCATGCTCCCATGTCTGAGAGTCTTACATGCAAATAAATGTGTAATAGCTGCTGTAATTCAAGATCAATATACTAAAAGAAGCAGATGCTTTACTCCACACCCAGCATACTCTGTTAGGTGTGGTCCAGGTTTTTAATACTGTAATATGTGAGCTCCTAGGAGTCGGTAGGGATGAAGAAAGTTCGCGCTGGCTGTTGTAGTTGGTGTGTTTTTTTGTGCAAGAACTACTTCATCCACTTTAGGCCCGTCTTTAACATTATTGTTACGTCAAACTTCTGCCCTTTATGCTTTTTGGAGAAGGAGGCACCATTCTTGGTGTTCTTCAAAACCTTGTTAGCAATCATTCAGGTATTTGATGGAAACATCCTGCTTTCTATCTTAGTGCTTTGACTTGGGCTATCTAATTGCTTTTTAAAAAGCATTTAAGTATGTGTTTTTCACTAAACACAGTTGTGGTCTACGCAAAGCTTTTATTTTGCTTTTCTTCGGTCTCCAAGTAAGTAAGATGTTGCAAAGCTAATGGATACTTATCCTTCAGCTTCCGTTCTGTTGGTGGAGTGTACAGCAGATGTTCTTTGTGTGAAGGAAAACAGAGGTTCAGGTGGGAGGGGGAGAAGATGGCATCGTACTGTGTGAGAATAGCTGGCTGTGGGTAGACAGATGTGCCCAGCTGGAGCTGCAGCAGGCAAGGTAGCAAAGCTGAGGCTGGGTATGGCTCTGACTGGCCTGATGGTGTCCTCTGGGAGCTCACCCCAGAACCCGGCTGCCCTAGGAAGGAGCAGGCGTGTTTGGTTCAGGACTGTAACTTTGTTCAGATAGCCGAGTCAGAGCTTGACTGACTCTTGGCCAAGTTTATTTGCGTGTGACAGTGACGGCCCTGTCATCAAAAACTAGTGAAGGAGAGTGAAGAACAAGGTGGGAACTTATACCTCACCAGAATGGCAGGCATAGTCACAGATCCCATTTTAGATGTTAAAGGAAGCAGGGAGAGGGAGCTCTTGGGCTGTCTATCAAGAGCAGGGCTCCATTTGTGATCTCAAGTCCCTAATATTTCATGGTGTCCATTGTGCAGCCCCTGCATCTTGGTGTCTGCTGGATGTAATTGCCATTTGTTCCCCCAGTACGCTAGCTGGCAGGGTAGGACTGAGAATGTTTGAAGATGGCCAAATGCACTTTATGAATGCTGCCTTTTTTGGTAACGGTGGAAGATGACAGGCGGCACGTTCTAGAAGCTTGCTGCTAGATGAATAATTGCACTATGACATTGACTAATGTGCTTGAAGCCAGAGAGATTCAAAGAATATTTCCATTTATAAATTTCTTGAGGAGCAGAACCTCAACCTGTGAGAAATGGAAAGGAAATGTTATTAATTCTACGGAGTTAAAAGTGAAACAGGGAAGGCTTACTATGGTAGAGGCCTCTCAAGAAAGGTGGCTCTCTAGTGTCCCTTTTCCTCAGAGCACTCATTTTCCGCATAGGTGCTGATGAGTTGCTCTTATTTCTGTCCATGACTTCTATTCAAGTCAGTGGGATGCCAAAAAACCACCCTGAGATGTATTGAGCCACCGAAGAGTGAGTCAGTACTGACTAAACATTGGTGTATGAGAGCTGTCGGGTGAGTAGCATGGCATGCTGAGGAAGCTGCAGCACATCGAGTGTGATCACCAGCTGCCTCTTCCAGAGGATTGTTTCCCCAGTTTGCCCCTTCTTGGGTTGTTTTTTTAAAAAACCTGCCCACCACGTCTTTGATGTGATATACTTCCTTTGGGCTATTGCAACGGACAGCTGCTGCAGGAACCATAGCAGGGAGCCTCTGCACGAGCTCGTCAGCACCAAGCTCTCTGTCTGATAATCAAGACCAGTCAGCCCAACGATTTT
>VZSZ01003337.1:268-117339 GCA_013398815.1 Ibidorhyncha struthersii | reverse complement strand
TGTGTTTTTGGGAGTGTGTTTGCCGGCAGGAGTCACTGCAGGCGCGGGGGGAGCACAGAGGGACAACTGCTGGTGGCAGTGGGAGACCCTCCTTCCCTAGTCACAGCCGGGGGTTCTGCCGACTTGTCGCTCCACATTCATACTCCAGCCAACGTGACACGCATTTACGATCCATAAATACCCATCATACCCAATAAATATAGTATGACCAAAATACTTTTCCTTCCGATGTAGTGATCTCAAAAGGTCATGGTCCCTCGTGTGAAGGGATACTTCAGTTAAAAATAATAGAGCACAGGTAGGTGAAAGACATTTTGAAGATGTGTGGAACACTGTAAAAAGAAGTGGTAAGAGACTTGAGATTTTTGTATTTCTTCAATTTTTTAATCTTTTTTGAGTATCAAATAGTTCCTCTGTTTATATGATGAATAAGAATCTGCTAGCAGGGTTGAAATTTGTAGCAAGCCCTCTCTTTGGTTGCTGAACTATCTGGTTTTGTTTATGTATACATCCAAACCTTCAGTTGATGCATTCACGAGCTTGAGTCTTCACAGCCAGACTAATTGCTGTAAGAATCAGAGGTTTATCTGAGACATGCTGTGTGATTCTGAGCAGTGGTTCTGGGATAGTGTACTCTCTTAACACAAACACAAGCCTATAGGGTCAAGAATAGTGTATGTTGAGAGACAGTGCGGTTGGATTCTCAAATTTTCCAAGAGCAAATCAAATATCTTTAAAAATGCATAAATTTATTAGTTTCCAACTACATTTGCAGGTGTGCAGAGCATATTTTATTTTTACTGCCTTTATTATAGAGGGCAAAAAAATAGTTCTAGCCATAGATGTTTTGTAAAGATTTAAAGTGCTTAGAAAAACAGAATAAACATGATAACAATCCTCTGTTACTGCTTATACTGTTGTTCCTGAATTGGTGAAATGGCAAAAATTATTTCTAGCTAAGAGGAATATACTCAGTGTAAAACAGCACATCCATAGATTAATGGATATAACTGTAACAGGGTGTATCTTGAGAGGTGGAGCACTGGCTGGACTGCTACTCTCTTCGTGTTTTGGAATGTTTTCTGCATCATAAGAGTTGTTTTTTCCTTTTTTAGCATGAAAGGTTAAGAGAACTACTAAATTATATTGAGCAAGAAAGGTGTACAGTCTGCAGATTTATGGGCCATGAGAAAACAGCGGCCGTTTCACTCAAATCACTGAAACTCTTTCTAGAGCCCCCTTCTTTGGGTGGATTTTTTTTTTTTTAAGTATTGTGTAACATTTTGGCTGTTGTTTGACGGTAGAAGATTGGGGTGTTTTGCTCAAAGAGCGGTTCTGAACAGCTGAAAGTAACCGCTTGTGTGAGAGCCTGCTTCTTGCCACTTTGCCGGCAGGTTCATCTCTTCTTGCCAAAGTTGATTTTCTGTGCCAGGGCATACCGAACTGCATCGAGAGAGCACTTGCATTTTGGAGGACTGCATTCCTTTCAGCAAGCCGGCAAGAGGAGTTAACAGCAGCTTCTATTCCCTCACATGAGCTTGTCTTTTGAATTTATATTGTCGAGGGGGGCAGAAGAACCAATAATAACATTTCTCTGGGGTGATCGTCAAGCTGCTTGGCTAATAGGGTGGAAACGAAAGAGGGAAGGGGATTTTTACAACTAAAACAACAAGAAAACCCTCAAACTTCAGGGAGTTAACAGTTTATTTTCCTTGCAGGGTGGCAGGCCGTGCTGGCTCCTGCTGTGTGTCTCAGACTCTCATCTTCCATCCAGGCCCCCTAAGAAAGTCCCCCGAAAACACCCAGCTGGAGCATCACTGGCCTCCTGCACTTCCTGCAGGTATTGCCACAGGGGCTGGCGCGTGCTGTTTACGTACTGGCTTTTAGTATCTAATATTAATGTCACTTTTAGACTATCAAGTGGTTCCATGGTGTGCATTTGCTGATGAGCCCTCTGTAGAGCTCTTTGCTTGCACAGACATGCTGGGTTTTGTCTCATCGAACTCATGCTCAAATAAAAAACTTCTAATTAACCAAATAACTGAGGGCCTTTTTAAAGGTAGTAGGCAATTGGAAACATTATTTTAAAAAAACAAAACAACAGTTAAGTTAGAGCAATGCTTAGGGCAGTTTAAAGCAAATCTGTGATGGCTTCTACAATCGCCTGGTTTGTAAGACACCCAAATAAAAGTCCTGGTGTTAGTACAGCCCCGCATCACCCCACCACATGGATGCTCCATTCCGACGTGTCTGCCTTCCCAGCGAGAAGACAGAAAACAGCAATGGAGATTTTTGCTCATGGAAAATTCAAAGGAAATAATGGTGTGAAATTTCCTTTATGGAACTAAGACAAAAAGGTGTAAAAGCTGCAGTTGTGAAGGTGGTCCTGTTGCACCACGGGGGCTAGGTTGTCATTGGTGGGGCTTGCCCCCAAAACACGTGGTTCTTCAAAGAAATGCTGCACTGGATGGCGTGTGAATTAACTACCCACTTGTGGCAGGTGGCCTCAGCACGAAGCAATCCATTTTGGCTGTAGATTTGGGAGCACTGGCTCCAGCTGCTGGGACAATTCTCTGCTTATGAGAGACGGGAAGATGCTGCACCTCTGAAGTCACCTAGAGCAAGAAGGCTCACTTTTTCACAGCTGCAGAACAGGCTGTGTATGGAATTAATTACTCCTTGAATTTCTTCTCGGTATCTCCCTCAGCAGCCACTTCTAGGCTTTGGTTTTCCTCCCTGCAGGTGTCTCTGCTGTGTGGTAGGGACTGGGAGAGTGTTCCCTGTGGTCACCTGACACCACGCTCAGAAGTGCTGTTTCAGACAAGCCTGGCCAAAAGATGACAGCGGTGCTTTTGCTCGCTTTGTGCCGTACCTCTCTTAGTTTCGGGATTCTTCACCTGTGGTAATGGGCCCTTTTCTGTTCCTCTTCCTCCAAGCAGCGCGTACAATGTAGACCTCCAGCAGAGCCACGTTCTCCCCCGCCTCCCCCCTTCCCCTCGTTATTGATTATTAGACATAAAAGTGAATACTGTGCAGCACCACCTGCGAGCAGGAGGGTTTCTGTGGTTGAGGACTCTCTTGTCTGAGGTCTGTCTGTGTCCTTTGGAAAAATAAACTGGATTATATTTCAGCACACCTCAGCAAGAGAAGAACTAATTGTCCTCCTTACTGATGGAGGAACAGTCAGAGGAGGGTCTGCTGATGGGAGAGGAGGAGGGAGGGAGAATAGACTTTCAAGACTGCAAGCAAAGAAGGTGAATTAATAATGCTATTTGCCATCACACTGCATGTCTTACGTTTTACCTGCTTACAGTCTGACCTTTTCTTGCTTAGGGAGAGAGAAATAAAGCTGATGTGGTCCCTGAAAGAGAAAGCTTAGTCTGAGAAAGCCAAACTCACTGCATGTGACTCTGTTTAAGTGTTTTTGGCCACGCTCAATCTGCTCAAAACGCAGCGGTGTGGCAGTAATCCTCATACCTGTTTTCAAACGGGCTCCAGCCTTCCGAGCCGTGGGGACGTTGTCTCACTTGCCCCTGCCCTCATGAGCGAGTGCAGAGAACTGTCAGGCACAAAGGTGGTATCATTTTCAAAGCCCTATTTGAACCCTATTTTTTTTTTCCTTTTCTGTTGTTTTTTATCATGGCCTCCTGCCAGGCCAGCGCTCTGGGCAGGGAGACTTGGACAAGGTCAGGCCATGGGAAGGCAGCGGCGGGTGCCGGCAGCCAAGGGTTGTGCGCTTGTGAGCGGTGAAGGGAGTTATCGTTTGCTAATTTAGATGCCCTAATTATATTCTCAGCCTCACTTGGCGTTCCTGGTCTCGGGCAGGAATGTGACCAGACGTGAGCCGATCCTTTCTCCAGCCACAGGGACAGCAGTGGGTGGCTGTAGAGCGGGAAGGGGGAGCTGGGCATGGCGAGGGCTGTGGCCATTTCAGGGGTCTCCAAAGGCCCCCTGCATCGCCCCTGTGCCACGGGCCAGGAGAAGGAGAGCTGCTGTTCCCAGTCCCATCACAGGGACGGCACAGAACACCCCATGGAGGCCAGGGGACCCCCGACCCCTGCACTGCAGGGGGGATGTGGCTGCAGGTGCTGGGGGATGAGAGGGTGACTGGGGAGCCCCAAGGGGAGGAGACAAGATGAGGCGGGCTGGAATTGAAGGTCTGATAAGGCGTGGGGGACCCTGAAGCAGGCCAGGCTTCAGGGACACAGGGTGCTGGAGATGGCAGGCTGCCTAAAATTGAAAATAGAAAACAGTGTGTGAGGCAGTCATTTTGAGCGCTGGAGAAGCTGGACTTCTCTCTGAGGGCATCGTCTGGATCTCTGCTGTGGGCCAGCGTGAGGAGAGCTGAGGCAGCAAGAGTCCTGGGCGGGGGGGTCAGTCACAGGTGTGAGCAAAGCCCTACCATCGTACCTCTCCAAGACCTTTTTAAAAACAGTGGCTGCTCAACTGTCGGATCAGGAGAGACATTTAAGGCTGTGGTCCCATAGTCAGCCTCCTCGCTGGCTGTGGGTGGCTCAGATTCGGTCATTGGGGAGTACTCAAGGGGCACGTTGTTCAAAATCAAGCACTAAACATTTTTGGTTAAGGAATGTTTTCACAGCTTCTTAAGAACAGCTTTGGTGGCTTGCCAGATGGATGGATGAGGCATCTTCTCATGACGTTTGAGTTTTCCCTGGCCTGATGAGAATAATGCTCTCCTTTTAAGTACTAAGTTTCTATTTAACAGAAATGATAAAAGTTTTAGATTTGCTGTGGAAAAAGTATTCTGACTGTGGTGTTTCCATATCAACACCACTTGGAGGCTTTGTAGAAATAAAGAGCTTGCCTTGCATCATTTTATGGATACCCTTGGATTTCATTAATTTCAAGTTAAGACCTTGCAGTTGGCAGCATCATGCTCATAATCCAAAACCAATTTGCTTGTTGGATTAATTTCTCACCAGGAGGCATATTTTGCTTGTTCCAAATGAGAAGAGCACTTTAGAGCATGTCAGATTATCAGAATTAATAAAACAGATGCAATGAGAATCATGAATCATATGCAAACTGTTAGAACTTTACTTAAAGTAATTGGAATATGAAAGCTATTGGACAATATTGGAGCACAGATCCCCCCCCAAAGAAAGCATAGACCATTCTTTTTAACAATGCAAAAACATACATCTCTGTTAAATACATAAACAGCACTCAATTTTAACGCGACATGTATTTTTATACTTTTGACCTTAGCAGTCGTTTAAAAATGTACAAAGTTTTTACCTTCATTGGTTTCTTTAGAGTTTAAAGAAAACCCGCATGTTTAAAGCAAAACAAAATGGTCATTAAAAAACCAAACTGGTAGCTCTAGCACTTGTACAAATTACAGAAAGCAACATTTATTTTGAGAGAAATCAATTGGAATTCTACAAGTATGACAGAAAATGATGCATGAGGTAACATTTCATTTAAGATCTAGGATCCCTGTACTGTAGTCCCAAACAGTGCTCTGGCTTGACACCTACAGTCCTTGCAAAATTGACTTGTTTAAGTAGTCGAGGATGGCTATTAGGCACACTGCTTTGCATAAAGACAGCTTTATCCTGAAGGAAAGAACCTGAATATGATACAGAAAAATATTCTGAAAGAAATGAAAAACAAGCGATACCTCTCAGGTGAAATATATGCATTTGCCCAGTCCTCAGATTTACCTTCAGATTACAGAAATGAACTGAAAAAATGGGGCTTTTTCTCTACAGAAGGGTGTTAGAGAATTGGGTTTAATCCCAATGCAGCTGCAGCATGCCCTCAAGGGTGGTCAGCTACTGCTCTTGCCTCTTGCAGTGTTGTAAGCCTGCTGAGAACAGAAAAAGATGTTGTCCTGCAGAATACGTGGTCCGAGGGTCAGGTGGAGAAAAGACAAGGCCCCCGAGCATTCTTTCCTCTCTTTCCCAAGCAAGAGCAGGCTTTGTGCTGCCCTTTTTTAGGATGCTGCTTCTGGACACTACTCCCCACTCCCAATTTTAAAAGTTTTTCCATGAAACTAAAAACAAGTCAATTTTAGAGAACCCAAAGGCACATTTAAAACATGCAAATATGAATTCAGTTTTTTTAGGCATTTCTGCGGCGCTGTTCCCTGCAGTATCCAAGCATCTTTCACCAGCATTAGTGAATTGTATCCTTATAGCACCTCTCTGAGACTGGAGAACCTGCTAGCCTTGCAGTATTACTCTACAAATGGTGCAGTCTGACCTCACACAATGTGGTCAAAACTATCTTGAACCTCTGTTCAGAAACCGCGTCTCCTTTGAGAGACTTTCCGGGGGTTACCTCTACACGATTTAGTTCTCCTCCATGATGATTTCCTGCTGTGAAGACCAACTAGTCCTCGTCTTCTGCCCTGCCCTTTAGGTTTTGCTCAACCTTTGTAGCTTCTTTCTAGAGTGACCTTGTGGCTGGCCCTGCTCAAGTACGCAAAGATGGAGAGAGCAGGATACGTGAAGCTTGCTTCTTTCTCCATTGCAAAAGGCGTGGCAAAGTTTGCTGTCTTTTGTGCTCCTAGCACTGTAAGGTTTGGTTTTATCTTGTCACTAGTGTCTAGTAACACTGCCTGATAACCTTTAAAGGTCAGTGAACCTTTCACTAAAGATGATAAATGAAGGGGTTGCGGCTCGCTCTGCCCACCAGTATGGTCCTTGCAGGGTAATGCAGTGTTGGGTACTTGCAAAAGCCACTTCAACACATTCATTTGCGGCCGGCTCTCCCTCCCTCTCCACATACGCACACTCACTCCTCCATACTCACTCGCTCGTGCATGCTCCTACTCAGGCATGCCCAGAAGCTTTCTGTCTGACACAGATGAAGTAAGGCCTTCTCAACGCTTGGGAACACTGCTAGGCTGTGCTGCCCAAGCGCCATCAAACACATTTCACCCATTCCACCCGGCAGAGTCGAGTCCTCTGTCTCCAGTTTGGAATTCTGTGGCCTGTGGTAGTAATGTGCTTTGCCAGTGTCACAGAACAAATCGTAAAAGCAGCAATTGTAAAAGGGGCTCCGATACTCCCAACTTCAAGTCCACCAGCAACAGGCAACGTCTAATTTTTTTCTCCTCTTCCGAACAGCCAGCTCCGGGCAGGATCGCTGCCGCCAGGTGCCCAACGGTGGAGTGACAAGCCATCAAACCACATCTTTCTAAAGGAGCTGTGTGCCTCCTGCCTCAAGCCATCCTCCCTCTCAGCACAGATGGGCTCTGGGGTCCTCCAGCCATGCCTGTGCCTCCTACCACAAACCCTCCACTGGCTTCTGGCTTCAAGAAACAAAGGGGGGAGGCAGCAACACCGAGAGCTAATCTAAAATAATGGAGCAGTGAGAGCAATGATGTTCTGAAAAATCAAAACCCGACATGCTCTCAGCTTGATTGCCTTTATGACAGTGGTGGGGGTTTCTGCCCTGTTTAATAACATGGGTTGAATTTCGCATCTTGTGCGTTCGCTTTTTAAAAATATACAAGGTATTGCAGGAAGATTTTTATTAAGCCTAATGTAAGTGAAGTGCACTTTGAACTACATTATTTAAAGAGTGATTAGATTTATTTTAAAAACCTTGTTGATGGTAATAACTAAGGGTATGCCATCTACAAAAATGTGTATGTACCTTCAACTTTTTTTGGAGGTTTTGCTTTTGCAATTTTGTGGCACTTGCAAACTCTGCGGATAAAATCAGTTGATCTACGTAACAGTAAACTTATTGCTGGTAGCCTTTCAATTATTTCATTATCGCTTAGGAAGGACATTTTGTTTATCATAATAGGACATAAAAGCAGAGTTACATTAGTGCTGCTTTGGTGAGCAAACTACAAAGTTGAGCCATGCATGTTAGTTCCAGGCTTTGCTGTTTTCTGCATGTGTATATACACTTTACTTTCCACTCAGGCAATATTCCCATTAAAAGTTAATGCAATTAATTTTTTTTCCATTTCTGCATTTTTTCCTTTGCTTTTCTGTTGTGCTTTTGCCAAATTATGGATAAAGCTGTTGTGCCAATTTTAAAAGACATCCTTTCCTAAGAGGGGATTTATACGCTTTTATTTGTAGATAGGCCAAGCTGGTTTATTACATAAATGTAAGTATTTAGTCTGCATTACCTCGATTACAAAGGGGAGCTTTTTTTTAATGCTGAATGATGCACATGAAGAGAGATGGGAGGAAGCAAGTAATAGATGCGACTGCTTGCTGCTTTCAGGCGGGTTTGCTTAGAGAGTTAATTGAAAAAGTGCAGTACAGTACTCGAATATTTCATCTGCAGATACAATAGCTTATTTTTGCTTTGCCCTCCTTGTGGGCTCCCAGAGGGTGGGAAGGTACTTTACAGCTGGCTCTGCAACGTGAGAGTTTTGTCATCAGCAAAAGAGTCTGTGCAGCTCAGATTTTTTCTGAGATGAGCCATAGTAGGCACTGTCTCTCAACCCTGAACTGAAAGCCTAAAAAAGCCAAAGCAAAAGTCACTTAAGATGAAGGGACCTCTCCAGGTTCCTGATTGGGTCAGAGAACAATTTGGGTCAGAAGGGAGCTGCAGGCAGTCATCTTACCTAGCTCCCCCCCGCTCCCCGGCTCAAAGCAGGGCCACTTTACACATCGGATCAGGCTGCTCATGTCCAACTGACTTTTAAACTTAATTGATTGTCCCTGTTAATCAGGGTCTCCAACTCATAAAGTTATACAGTTGTGAAATACATGGTCTTGTGTTTCCCAGTGCTTCAAACTATTCTGCGCTGCTGTGGGGATGCAGAGTGCTAACTTTGCTGGAAAAGTTTGGGTCTTGGTCTTATGGATCATTACAAAGTCACAAGGTAGCTGGAGTTAAGTAATGAACTTGAATTAATTCTTTTAATTCTTGATTTTAAATAAAGACACCCCCCAATTCCTTCTACTTCTTGGCTCTCCTTTTCAGCTTAGCAAATGAAAAGTAAAAAACAGTCTGTCAAAGAATTTTGTTGAAAGCTACTTTTTAATCGCAGCATTACTTGACATTTAGTCAGCATGACGATTGCATTTTCCTTCTCAAAATGCCAACAGACAAAATAAGCCTAGCAGGAGACTTCAGAATAAAATAAGGAAATGTCTGAAGAAAATGACAGAAAATAGTGATGACGTAAAACTAATAAATTGATTTGAGCACTGACAAGGCTTGGTAATACTAAGGAAAACTTTCCCCTCAGAGTTACAAAGACAAAAGAGCACCTAAAAATATACCACAAGTCTTCTGTTTTACTGAAATAGAGTGCATATCTTGATTATGAAAAGCTGAGACTGAAGCTCACTTTCTAACCGTACAATTAATTCGCACAAGCTGCCGCCAAAATGCCCTTCTGTGTGAGTGTACGCTCCAAGTCCAGCTTAAAGCTCGGCCTCTCTGCCCCCGTCTTTTGTCTTTGGACTTTTTTTCTTCAGAAGGTGCCAATTACCGAGAAGTCTGGCAATGGTTTTGCTGAGGGGTGCATCTACGCACCCACAATTGAACTTGTCTCTCCCGAGCACATCTAGGCAAGGTGTCTGTGCCGGAGCCGAGAGCCAGGACTCCGCTTGGACCGAGTTTGCTGCTAAGCTCACAATTCCGCCTCGTTTCATCAGGCTGTCAGGCTGCCATTGAATACAGTGTGTTTGCAAGGCACAGAAGAAATTTGGAGCTCCTCTTCTCACCAGGGCTCTGCCACAAGTTCCCCCCCAGCCTGCTCTGCACTGCAGCCCATCCCTCCGCAGCAGCTTGCGCCCTTCAAAAAAATACAGTGTTCTGCACTTGAATTCTAGTAAAAAAGCAAATATGGACAAGGGAAGGGAATCCTAGCATTTTATGGTTAAGTTGGTATTTGGGAGATGCCAATTTGATATCAAAATTGTGATAATTTTGTCTTTTATTGAAGTAATGTTTATGTGACATTTCCCCAAGGCAGTCCTGCCAGTTACTCAGCCAGCTATGCGGTGCCTCCTCTTTGCGTGTTCTGAAAACTGCACGCTGATTTATTTCTGCTTGGATGCTCTTCTAAGATGTTTCATACTCCTCCCTCAGATGGCTCCTCTGAAATACTTGAGCAGTGTCTCATGGCTGCATTGCTCCTCACCCTGCCGTCCCCCTCCAGGGCAGCTGAAAGGGCAATGGCGACAGTCACAGTTCCGGTGCTTTCTGCTCTCAGTTTCACTCACCTCCAGGCCATGCTGTTGTTTACAGGCTGGATATACAATACCCACAAGCTTTTCAACATTTCCCCTTTCTCCCTCATTCCACCTTACTGATCTAAACCCATGCTTTAGCTCACTGGCATAAGGTCTGCTGAACGGGTGTTTTATTTACTCTTTTACGTAGCTTTAAATTGCAATTTTTTTTTAAATGGCTTAGCATTAGTCCCACATTAAGATCATGTTTAGGCTTGAATCCTTGTTCCAATGAACTGTATACATGCTGAAATAAAAATGTCTGCACGACACTGTCATATACACAGCGTATACACATATACATATACCTACTCATGGCTTTCCAACACACTAATGGCCACTGCAGCTATACTCAGGCAATACCCAGCTGCGCTCAAAACTGTGCTGACAATGCCACAACCACGAAATCCCAGCAACAGACAGAGCCGATACCGCCGCCTCGCCATCCCCTGCACTGTCCCACATGTTGCCGAGGATGCCGGCGGCAGGACCAGGTCCGGGATGCCAGAGCCACAGCACGCCCCATCCCCATTGCCACCTTGCAGCCCAATGCACAACTATGCCAGGCGACTCCGGGCACCCGGGCCTGAAAGCATCCTTTCTCCCTGCTATTTAAGCGCGAGGCGCCGTCCCACAAAAGAAGGCGCTCTCGCCTTCAAAAGGTTTCTGTTCGCACATCGTGGCCTGCCCTGAATCGGCTGCATTCATCAGCTCGCCCGCTGTCTCGGGCTGCTCCCTCCCTGGATGCAGATTCGGCAAAACATGGAGCAAGAGCCAGATATAAATCTCTCCCGCTCAAAGGAAATATTTAGCAGCAAAATGAGTAGAACACAAAAGACTTCTCTGTTACTCACCCAAGCCTCTCACTCAGGGTGGCTCTATCTAACAAGCAGGCAACCGAGTCCTCCTGCCGGGAACGGCTGTGCTGGGGGGACAGGGAGCGGGGCTGCCCCATGCTGGGGAACCCGCTGGCGTGCACACATGGCCTCAAGCACTGGCTGGGAAACGCTGAGCCCTTCTCCATCAGGTCCACTGCTTGGTAAGCATGAGAGGGCTGCTCACAGCAGCGAGGGCGGGGGAAAAAAACCCCAATGTTTCCTGTTAATTCTGCAAAAGGAAAACTCAAGACAAGTTAACACAATTTTACATACAATTAAAAGCTGAGGAACATTAATCCACAGCTTATCGGTATTTGGCTCTGATTTCCCGCTGTGTGAGCTGTTCTGAAATTTAAGATGTAGGATGCAGATCAGCTTTGTTCCTCTTTTTATTATAACTTTGATTGTATAATTCAGTAATTCTTCAGAAAGTCTGGAAAGTCTCCACATGAACTCATTGAGCTGACTGTGCTCTGGCTCTCCAAAGCAGAAACTGAACAGGTTTCTCTTGGAAAATATTTATCACAGAGATAGACAGCAATTTCCTAAGCAATAACACAAGAGAGACAGCTAAGCCATTTTACTAGAAGTCAGGAAAGTCCTTTTGGGAAGGAAGAGGTGCAGCCCAGCGGCGCGCACCAGCATCTGCCTGACAGAGACACTGGAACCAGTAACGCTCGGACTGGGGCTTCTGCCCAGGAGGACGGCTGCCCGCTCCTGGCCTGTAAGCCATCAGCTGGCTGCCTCGCCAGCCCAGCTGGACCTCTGCCACCCACCGGGAGTCGGAGCAGCGAGGGTTCAGAAGCAGAGGCTGCGGGGGATGGGGCGCTCCTCGGCCACGCGTCTCCCACCTCAGCACCCTGCCTGCCCCGGCAGCCAGTAGCTGGCCCAGCACTGAGGGGCTGGTCGGGGCTCTTTCATTGCAGAAACATCAGCGCGTTTCGTTAATCCAGCAGAACAACGTAAAGAAATATGAGACCCGCAGGAAGTGGGAAAGAGATGCGCTGCACGCGCTCTTACGTCACTGCTCGAGTTCTTGCCCTAATCCCACCGCTTGTTCGGTATCTTGAAAATTTATCTTTCACAGTTCTATCAGTTTAGTTCTGTATGACCAATAATTCAGTTTTTGATATTCGTCCATCTTCTATCTAAAGCAAAAGCCTCAGTGTTTCATTTAATTTGTTTTCCAATTTTTACTTTTTGGTGCAATTATTACCTTGAAACCTACGTTCTCAAATACTCAAAATTCTTCAAAAATACCGCTGTCTGAATTTTAGTCAGGTACCAAAAGAAATATCACACAAAAATATTTTCTTGCTTTATCCTGAAAATCTGTGTCTTGAGGACTCAGGTAAAAGTGTACTGGAGAAACCAAAACTACATGAATAGAGAAGACCTCACATGGCCACCGGGATCTGTAACAGTCTATATACATGTTATACACATATGACTGTTTGAGAACCTGTGTTCATGAACATGTATAGGCTACATACTGCACAAAGTTCAATTTGTTTCAGGGTTTGGGTATTTTTTAAATTTTTTTTTTTTTTAAACTACTGTCAGAAACAAGGAGAACAACCCCATGGTGGCACAGAAAACGTGTGGTTACTGGATTTAGTCTTACCCTCCTAGTGCCACTGCACATTAACCATGAACTGATTTGCAAATCTGTCATTTGACACAATAGTTTCTACATTTTTTCTTACTGCATTTGTACATGTAACAAATTGGTACAAATGTTTACAATAAAATGTAAAGTTCATTGATACAATGCCTTTCATGACGGCCATAACCGGTTACTAGCCAACTCTGTAGTTTTTTAGAGACATTTTTAGCTGAACTTGGAAAAATAGGAAATGTATTGTAGCTTAAAATAAATGTACATAATATACAATATATATATTTATACACATGTGTATGTCTACATACACATATATTGATATAACATTTAAAGTAATGTTTAGTTTTAATCAGTTCTCTGAGAGCTGGGACTACCTGGCAAATAAATCTAGAATGGGAATTTGTCCACAATTAAATAATATCACCTCCACAACTTAGAAAAATATACTTTTACTAAATAAGGTTTAAATTAACTGACCTATGGATATAGCATGGAGGATAACAGTTTCCAGACTCTGGCATGATTAAATCTGAAAGAACCCAAGCTACTACACACCGGTAACAAATGCTGCCCTGCAGCCAAACACAGAAGAGCACAGAAATACAAGCTGCTCTTGCAGCCATCATTGGTGGCACCCAAACCCTCTCCGGTTCGGTCACCTCTTACATAGGTTGCGTTTCCACCCGATACAGGTCACCCACCCGCCCTCATGTGCTGTCATTTACGGCCCACTCCAGCCATGCAGCACCTGCCACCGTCGCAAAGCTCGGCACAGCGCTTGCCGACTGATGTGAGCAGCTCCCCACTTCCACGCAACTCTTGCCTTGAGAGCTAACGTATGATCAAGGTCCCTAATTAACAACTTGGAGGACCATCAGTACTCGAGCTTCACCATATGGATTTTCATCTACTGCATAGGTAAATATATTATAGCAAAACATACATATGTGTGTGTGTGTATATATATATGTATATATACATACACACACGTGTGTGTGAGTATGTGTACATCTCTATAAAAAATTTCATGGAGCTATGTGTAGTAATGCCACATACCATGGTATCCTGCATACGTTATCTGATTTTTTTAAAAATATATAGGCACCAGAAATAAGTATATAGAGCAACCTTTAAAAATTAAAGTCAAATCAGTGGACAAGAACTTTGGTAAAGCTTGTCAATATTTATTTTTTTTTAAATTCAAATACAGTCAAAGTCTATCAGTTGCCATCACCCTCTTCACAAGAGGAAAGTGCATGTTTTTTTTTCTAAAGAAAATTATATGTAAGGTGGGGCTTAATGATTCAAGAAAATTCTGAATTAAATGTTTACATTTTTCAAAAGATTACTACCTTTCTGATGGAATGAAAGCTAAATAGAGTTCTTGTCCCATGTGTATTTTATTTATCGTATGCATATATATATAAATATATATATGTATGTCTCTGTTTATATACCTGTGTGTGTATATACACATCCACACACTTTTAACATGAGAGAGGAACCTGTTTTTCTCCACTTTGTACGTGGAGACTTACACATTCCTCCCTGTTTTGTACCCTGTGCAGTATAAGCTCTAGTGATGAGGCCAAACAAAAAGATATAGTTCACCATAGTATATTAGTTTATGTAGCAAAGTCATTTTTCAAGCAAGTAAAATAAAGCTCTGTATTCCAAACTTCTTTTCCTTTACATTTCTCATAAAGAAAAGGAAGGAAAAGGAAAGAGGGGAAGGCGTAGGATTATGGCAGTAGCATTGAGCCAGTGGCACGCGTGCGTGTGCGTGTGCGAGCGTGCAAGCGCATGCACGCACACACGCACACACAAGTGCACAGAGAGCAGGGCTTTGGTTGACAAATGCAGATTGTCCAGAGGAGGTGGATGCATAAGTAAGGAAGACTCTACAGTGATGCAATTGTATCTTTTGTGTTTGCATGGAGTGAGAAAACAAATTCAATTGGAGGGGAAAAAAAAAAAAGCAAAGACCTCTTTTTAGGTCCCTCATCAGTGAGAGCATACTCAGTATGCTAGAGAATTTATCTGAAACCTTTTAAATCAAGGCCTCTTTATTACAAAAATAAAAACGAACAAACAAAAAAGTATGAGAGACGACAAGATGCTGAAGTGTCACTCCAATCGTCCCTGCAGAGAACAATTGCATCCCATTTATTATTCATTCTCTTCTCTCATTTCTACGATGTCTGTCATTTCCTCTGTGTGAGGCATGTCAGTCATTGCAGAGTCTTCACCTTCTGTAGCTGCTTCATTCTCATTCCGCTTCTTTTTCTAGATTGAAACAAGCATTCAGAATCTGATCAGTAAGTTGGGCATGAACACAGTCCTACAAACTTTGGGCACTGGGAGAAGCGAGGTGCAAACAATTTTTTTTATTATTTTTATGTTATTAAGAGCTAGAATATTTGTGTCACATTCATGGCTCATCACTAATAAGCTGTCTTAACTTAGAAAGTTTCCACAACCTTCCTGGGGCTCAGCTTTCTCCTTTCTAATGTAAATGCAATAATAGAGGCATTTCTCATGCTATGCGACATCCAAAACAGGCTTCAGCATGACTGGAGGGAAGACAGCGTCTGGAACCTTTTACTTCACTGACTTTTTATTGAAAAAAAAAAACCAAAACAGAAAAGCAAACAAAATCTGAGAGAAGATAGGCTGCTCTAGAGGGAAAGAGAGAGGTGGCAACCTAACTTCTCAAACGTCAAACTTCAGGCATTTTACAAGATGTGAGCATTCTGGCTTTTCTTGGTATTGCTGATCCACTGTGATCCCCTACCCCACCAGGGCCAAGTAATATTAGAGTATTTTCGGCTAGCAGGAGGGCAATCAAGAGTCCTATGATTCATCCAGGATGTCCTGGATTAGTAAAGCGAAGAAGCATTCAGCCCCACTACAAAACAAGTAGAAACATCTGTTCCTTATTATCCGTTTCTCAGCAGGCTGACTAGTTTTACAGAAAACACTTGTACAGCTGACAAAAAATCCCCCACAGGTATTATTGATTCAGCTGAGTTGGGCATATCAGAGTTTCAAAATTTCAGAGGTGTCTACACAACACTTGATTTGCAGCTCTCAAACGCTGCTCACTTATTACCACTGTAGGTGAAAACAAGTTGGTGTATACAGCTACCAGTTGGCTCTGCCACTGCCACACTGGTTGTTGAGACGATGCTGTCAGTTACGTACTAATTGTGGTAAGGGAATAAATTACTTTGGCACAGTTATTCCTACTACTACCTGCACTCATCACTGCAAAAAGTTAAGCACCGTGTCCCTGCCCAGAAACGCTCTATGAGCTACTACTGTAACTAAGAAACAATGAGGAGGTTCATCCAAGCAGATATATGTTGTGAAACCACAGGCCAAGAACAGCCATTTCAGAGTCTACAGGTTTCACTCACTGGAGCTCAAGAAAAGCACGACAGATTAATTGTGACTGAGATCAGGGTCTTCTATTTTCTTATGAACCTTGTACGTTTTGGTCTATTCCTGTAGCCTGCACTGTTAATATGTGTCAAAACTGGTTTTAGTTTGTTCCAACACAAGGCTTTTAGGTATTCCATCTTCCTTTTTTTTTTTTTGCTAAAAACAGAAATGGTAGGCATCTTTACTTGGCCTTTAGTAAGAAATCTAATTTAAAAAAAAAAAGTAAATGTGTAGATTATATTTTCTGCTCCCATCCACAGCAAACTTATTACATGTATATGTACATGTTGTAAGCTTGGATGAGTCGTTCCTATGTCTACATAAAGAAGCTATGTTGTACTGTAGTAGCAGATCTACAGTGCAAAACAGGTGGTGGCAAGGAGATGATATCCATGATGCACACGTTTTGAGTCCCATGGCCTGAATGCCCACTAGCAGTTGAAGGGCTCCTTTTGATTTTATTTCAACCCAAAGAATTCTCAAGCTGCACTCTTGAAACTGCATGTGGAAGCAAACCGAATTCAGTAAATGGGGAGGCTGGGGTTTTACTTTTCAAAAGCATGCTCTCAGTCTGAACTAAAAGCCACTATATTCATCAGCTGCTTTCACCAGATCCCGCAGAACCTAATTCTTACCTGTTTCCGATAGACGTAACAGGCTGCTATTGCAACCATGGTGGATTCTCCTACAAAACCAGCTAGAAGGGATCCTACTCCAAGTGTGGCTCCATGAACTCTGTGGGTGGCATAAAAAGAAAGTAGTCATGGTTGTGTGAGAATGCATGATTCATAATTAAATTTCCACTGACATATAGAATCAAGCTGTTGTTAGAAATAATTTCCTTCAAAGACATAATACACTGGCAAAGAAAATAACTGGTATTTTAAAGGACTTTTGTTTCTTAATGGCTTCACTGTTTAGTAAAAGAAACACATTCTGAATCAAATTACGGACTAAGAGTGCTGTAGAATAGATTATTTAACTTATAAACAAGATATTCTTCCATTATCTTTCTTAACAGTGTGTTTAATAGAATGGAAATAAATTCCCCTTAGGACACATTTTCACCTCTCTGGCATTTGCATATTTTTTCAAAAGGGTCATCATTATCATGCCTGCCTAGAGCAAAGTCACACTTGTAAATTTGTAGATGTTTCTTTTCCAGATATTGACATAATTTAGGTTTTATATTACACTTAGTATTTGGGGAGAAGGTTCTGAGATATGCAAATTCAGCTATCAAGTGACAGGAAACAGGAATGAAGAGGAAAGCAAACCCATCAGCTCTGTGGAGAAGAGAATTATTTACCCCAAGTAAGGCAGCACAATGAGACTAGCGATGAGGACGATAATCCGCAGCACTGAGCTGGGTGCCAACACAAATGTCTTCTTTAGAGTCATCAGCCAACCAGTCAAGTGCGCTCTGACAGTCACTGTTCATAAACAGGGGAAGGGGAGGGGATGGGGAGAGAGGGAGGCGAAAGTAGTAAAAAAATATCAGTCATCTCATATGAAGATTTTTCATGCAGAGAGCACTGTTCAGAAATAACCATGGTGAAACTTGTTTCTAGTAACTTTGTACACTGGGAAACCCTAGTAGAAACGAAGCAGATCTTGTGTCCAAATTGCTTTAATATACTGATTTTTGGAAAAAGAAAAAAAAAAGCCAGTTATGGACAGCAATCCTTCCTAAGAGCCGTTCTCTTACAACCAATTTATTAGATGGTCCATTCCATTTTCTTCATTAAAAAAAACTATCCCCTTCCCTAAAGAAATCATGCCAAGGAAAACTTTCTATCTAGCTGCTGTGTGGCATATGGTGTAACAGCCAGGCCACAAAAAAAGATAGCTACACGTACCTATTCTTATATTTGGAGTTTACCTTTATTACAAAACTGTCTCGTTGTAGAAGCAGAAAACACTACATGATGCAGCATTTGATTATGGAAGTTAGAAATTTTTTGAGGGTAAACATTTTGATTACTGCTGTCAAGCCTGTCTCTCTCTTGAACAGGGGCATTAACTTGTATTCTATATTGTTTATGCTCTGGTGATACCTGAAAGCACCACTGAGTCTGGCAGCAGAAGGAGAGACTAATGGAGGTGACGTTACTGTGGAGCTGGTCCTAGATGCTCTTCCAAACAGTTTATTTCAGTCTTGGCATGCATGTATCACTACTGCCATTCATGTGTGTGTTCTTGGTCAGCTACAACAGCCAGAATTCAGACTTTTGACAATCAGAAATCTGCCTAATGACAGACTGCTCTTATTGCAACATTTGTATCTTGACTACCCGCGTAAATAGTCTTGGTCTACACCAGCTTCAACAAAAACCGTATTACTTATAATAGGCATGCATTTAGCCACTCTTGTATATACAGCCATGTCAGGCTCTATGAGCACATCTCAAGGCTGGTTTGGTTTTAAGGTTACAGATTGTTATTTTCTTATTTTTTACCTGGAACTGGAAAGAAGGAGAAGATGCGCAAAGGAACAACGCACAGCTCTGCAAAAGCGAAGTCTACTCCAATTATGTCAACTAAAATCTTCTCTGACACGTTTGGCGTCCAAAACATCACAAAACAGAGCTAGGAAAACAAAATTAAGAAATGCTTATATTTAAGAAGGGAAGCACAACAACAGACAGAACCTCATTTGTTTACTCTACTGATGGGTATTTTTGATATTAAATGAAGGAAGAAGATGGATACAAAGTAATAAAAATAAGTTTGCTTTTCTACAGTGTTGAGGGATCTGTAGCATGCAATGATCGAGGTTTTCATCATCACTAAACCAGGTGTATTTTATGATTAATCACTTTATTTAACCGTTCTCCTATGTTTCGGCCTCTTTGCATGTAGACTGAGGAAAGAAAATAACAAAACGTACATGTTAAGCAATAGTCCTGACTGAACAGTTTATGAAGCAGTCAGAAATAACACAGGCATGCAAATCTAACAGAATATTTGCTGGACTTGGATTCTACCAATTCAAATGTTACGGTTCAGCCTGACTGCAACCAAGAAGAAACTGGAGGGAAGGCTTTAAAACACTCTTCAGAGAGCCACCCCAACCACTGACAACTCTTGTCTTTGACTTAAGTTGAGGATGCCAAATGCTCCAAAAGTCACGACCGACTTTATTGCTCTTAATAGGAGGGAAAACAGATAAAACATATTGGCAAAGAAACAACCACCAGCAAAACACAAACATAGTCAGAATGATTTTCCTTTACTTTCAGAAATGTATTCAAAGCAATGTTTTTGCCACAATTGAAAGACATTTTCAAATATTTAAATGCAGTAAGACTCTAGTGTACATACAGTATATTTATGCTCAGCTTGCGTTCAAATACACAGAGTACACAAGTGTACATAAGAGAAGCATGTCGACTTCAGAAGCGATTCCTGTTCTTCAGGCTCCTCACATACTAAGACCGATGCATATAGAAAGAATTTTTATGCTGTCTGCAAATGGTTGTACTTGAAAGGTCTAATTGCTACAAAAACAGTAAGACATTTGGTTTTTACAGTACTTGCTCTGTTAAGGCACCCACATTCCTAAACATATTATCAAATGTTATAGTAACTAAATATTTGAAGTACTCCAAGACCCAGAGATCTCACCTAAATCTAAGATCAGGGGTTTAATCATGCTGCTGATACCAGTACTGTCAATACCAAGGCAAAGGTGTTCAATATAGTCCTGCACACACGGTGCCCTCAGGCCACAAATATGCCAGGTCTTGTTATTTTAAAGAGTGTGCTATTTAGTCCGTACACGAATGGAAAACTTCCGTAAAAAGCCCCAAACAAATGATACAGAAGTAGTACATGCTCTTTAATTTTTTTGGTCAGTCCTGAGGCAGGGCTTCAGGCTGGGTTGTGGGAGCAGCTCTTAGCAGCTGGCAGGTCCAGATTTGGTTCAAGGCACTCACTGAAGAACAGTGCTGACAGCCCTTACAGGATGATTTCTGTAAGAAGGGGTACCTGACATCCTTTCAAGTGTAACTACTTTGTTATTTAATTTGGTTTTGCAATTAAAAAAGTGATTTCTTCCTGTTACTCCTGCAGTAAAGCAGATGTTAAGGAAGCAAGCTGACTGAACAGGGCAAAACTTGGAACCTTAAATGCTCTGGTACTCCTCTCTCAGGTTAAAAACCAGTGTACCAGGTAAATTATGCACACTGGCTGTACAATCTGATGGGTCTGTAAGACTCTATAACCACTCTCTTACAATTTAGCCTACAAGTTAGCGTCATAGGTTCTAACTCTTCTCTTATTATCCAGTTGTCACATCCCTACACCTTCAGATGGCTTTTAAATTTAGTCTTTGAAGTCCTACTACCTCCAAGGCAGCTGGGATTTCACTCTCATTCTTTGGTTGTGTGCCAGAGATTGTCCTTTCTGTTTAGTCTACGAGTCCCCAGAGTGCAGAAGTTTCCCAAAGTCCTTGACCGAATGGCCCGTGGGACGTCTCCTGTTCTGACATCCTGTGCGGTGAACAAAACATTTCACCTTCCTGCAAAAAGGCTCAACCTCCATTTTCTTCCCCACTTCTTATGGTAGAATCCACTATTTATTTTTCACAATTGAATGTTTTACTTGACTAATTTGATGGTGTCTTGCGGTATATCTCCATCGCCTATACAGAGATTAGTAAGCGGAGGAAGGTAAGAGCAGAAGACAAATGAACTGAGCATGGAGTTTTTTCTGCTTTAGCCAGCACTTCTCTCTCCCTGCCAAACTACTTGTACAGAGTACAACTGAAGCAGAGGGGACAATCCAAGGCAGAGAAGGCTGTGTGGTTGAGAATCCAATTATTTACAAGTAACTGTACAGTGACAGAGCAAATGTTTTCATTGAGGCAGACATCATTAGGCAGATTGCAGTGATTTTTACTCTTACTGCAAATGACCTGGAAAGCAATCATACAGGGCGTATTTTGTCAAATCTTTCTTCAAAGTCCAATAAACAAAATAAGATGCAAAAATGTCCACTCTTCAATTACAATTTGCTGTTTTCGTGAAAGCAAAGGCCTTTACACTGCTTGTACTGCACAATGACATTAGTATCCTGCTGAGCAGTATAGTTACTGCTGCTGCAAGATTCCATACATTTATGCTAACAGCAGTCTGCCCACTGCTAGCAAAAGGCAAATACAGCAGTCTTTCTTTCTTCAACAGCCACTTGAAAGAGTATTCTAACACAGTTAGACAGACAAGCCAATAAGTGACCAAAAGCCTTGTTTTCAATCCTGCACTCTTTGAAGTTAAACTCTGTTTCTGGCCTTAATAAGAACAGACTCAATCTCCATCCAGCTCCCACGTGAGGAAGGTCTATTTGCAAATCAGGCGTAATGACTTATACCCAGGTGGCATGCAGTCATTCCTCCTCAGCTGTTGCAAACTGCAGTGTTCCCCACTCCCCTGATCAGCAGAGAGTCAGTGCTGATAAATGGCTTCAAAGAGCACTTCTTATATAGCAGCTGGTGGGCACAGACAGCAGTGACTGCTAAGCTCAAGAATAAGCAGTTTGAGGAGGTGAGGCATGGCAGCAGCAGGACCTTCTATTTCTGTCTCAGCATGTTTCCCTCTTTTGGTTGCAATATTGATAACTAGTTTCATTTTGCAAAGAGATTCCTCTCTGTCATTTTATGAGCAGATGACATTCTCATTGCCCACAGGGGACAAAGCTGCAGAAAAAAAAATTAATGCTTCGCATTGCGCAAGCCCTCTGCGATTTAACTTTTAGAGCACTTGCAACTTGGGAAGTTTCCTTATTATTTCAAAGTTCAAAATGTAGTAGAAAGAAATACGCTTTGCTTCAGGAAAACAGTAACACTAAACCTGCAAAGGCGAGAAGGTATCTTGGCTAGCGATTCTATCACAGATGAGGTATACGGAAAGTAGGATGAAGTCTTAGTTTTTTTGTGATGCTGAGTGATTTGTGTAATGTTTGTGATTACCTTGGTAAAGGGTGAGGACTGATCAGAAAGGAGGCTGGAGAACATGGCAACAGATTAAATTATGCAAGTAGTCCAGTGAAACAGGGAGTGTGGCACACACAATTAGAGATGGGATCTACTCAGGAAAGATTTTAGGAAATAGAATTACCTATAGTATGTCTCCTATCTTTCTTTTCATGAAAAGAAAGTTTGTTTCTCCCTCCCCTTTACGTCTTTCTGCATGTGTGTGCAAGGTTAAAAACAGAATAAATAGGCTTGGGTAGGGTTACAGTTATACCTTCATTTAATCTAATCAAGAGGTGAAGATGAAACAGTAAAAGCTTCCGCACGGGCTAGCAACACACATGTATAACGGCATTGCAGCTTCAGGTTGCAACTGCAGTTGGCTGCAATGGCTCTATACAGTAATGAATATTGTACTTGGCAATTCTGCTGAGGCTGAAGCATTTTAATGCTTTGGGAGTAAGGATTTTGCTTGTGGAATTCTAGTAACAGAGCTGATTTGATTTTCTGTTATCTTATGGTATGAGTGCAGCATGATATTAAAGGATAGTTTTGTTAAAGCCTTTGATCATTTAAACGGAACTTCAACTGAGCAGTGACGAGCGGTTTAAAAATACAGGAAAATTGAAGATATAAACAGGAGAGTGGAACACTACAGAGAATCCGCAGGCCTGAGTAAAGACAGTAGTCTATTATGGTGGTGTTAGCTCCATATAAAGAAAGTAGCCTAAGCATTTCTGGAAGCGTTTCAAATAATTTGAACTGGTAACTGGGTAACGTGTCTTTAACTGATGTACAGTAGTAAAATTTGAAGGACTTTATTAAATATGTCACTAACTTACAGCAGCATAAGAAACTCAGTACAGCTGTACTAGATCAGACCAAAGCGCCAGCTAGATTAGTGCCGTCTCCCTGCTAATGGTCACTGGGGGTTTGCCTAAGGAAAGGGCGCAAAGGGCAGGGCAAGTGCGGAGTAAGAGATGCCCTCCCCTGGCTGCATGGTCTGAGCTGCTGGCAGTTACAGCTGCAGGAGTTCAATAACTGTGGTGCACCTTCACCCCATGCAGCGTTACGTTGTGCATATAAAATATCTGATATTAATGTTTTTATTTTTTGCAATCCAGTTTTGCACTAAAAAAAGTAAAAAAACTCTCTCACTTGTGGCTCAGACACTCTCGGTAAGTAGGTGTGCTTATTTTCATGTGGAACCTTGCTATTCTCAGCTAGCAAATTCAATGTCTAGGCATATGAAAAGGTTACACATCAAAAACTTTTGCTGTCGACGAGCCTGAGAGAATGTCAGGGAAAATACCAAACTGCTAGTGCTCAGTCCAACTTCTCTTTAATCTCTTTTCTTAAGTACACTTCATGCATTCGACTTTCACAAATGATTGTGAGAAAGGACTGTTCATGAAAGTTTGTTTCAGATGCTGCGTGTGCGAGTTTGAATGCCAGTAGTTCTTGAAAACTAACAGTCTTTTCATAGGCTCTGCATCTCCTGGAAGCTGTTTCCATTTATTCTGGTTGCTGACAGGGATTACTAAACCTCAGAGACCCACTACATAATGCATTATAATACATTACGCTAACAAAGGCTATTGTCATGCCTATAGTAATCTGCAGGGTGCTAGACTGATTTGCTTTTAGGCACATGTAGAAAGCTGCCTGTCTTTTGGGACATTCATTGATAAATATAAGGCAGAAAAGAGTATTCCAGTGAGCTATGAACAACAGTGCAGCATTTCCAGACTTCAGTGCAGTCTCCAGTTAGAAGAAACACTGCCTGATGACAAAGACGTGATATGGCTCTATGTTCCTCAGAAAGAAGTTATGGAATCCAAAATGGGTGTTTTTTAAAAATGGGTTAGACATACACCAGCCTGGAATGAGACTGGAATAACAGATTTTGCCAGGGGGGTGGGTCACATTAACCTTTTAAAGGTTATTCTGTGATGATATGCATATTTATCTCCTGCAAAACAACTCTCAGCAGATGTTTCCTATCATCTATTGAACTTGCTATATTTGCAGATGTATGGCTGTCCAAGAGAGGTGTTTTACCCTCAAAATATTGTTCTACGTATGTATTGAGGATTGCATCCTATCTAGTTTAACCCATGCCTTGTTCACGACTTCTCTATGCCCATTTATGCTATGTGGTGCTCAGTGAGGGCAGAGGAAATCTCTTATTACACATCTTAGCTTTGAAGTGCACCTCAGATCTCTGGGACAGTATCAGTTAAGTTTATCACTTCTATTAATATGGAAGAATGATTTGCCAAACATCTCCATGGCCTCCCTCTTTCTCACATAAGCAGAACTTCCATAATTCTTTCTCCTTTCAGAGCTTGTATCACCCCTACAAGATGAGCTAATCTCGCAGATATGTTTCTAAGTCAAAATACTATCTTGTTCTAACTTGCATCAGTGTGAAAAACTGAATTTGACTTGTCTGTTCAACATTCTATTTTGCAAGATGTTGGAAAAGAATACATTTGTTGAATTTGTTAGTGCTGTTCTTATGGCTATTCCAAATCCATACCTTCATTGACCTTGAAAATTCGTTCTCCGAATGACTCTGTAGTACTGGGGCTTGTCACTCAAAAACTTACTCTAGTATCTTAATGTTAAAGGAAACTGCACTTCTCTTCTGTATTTTTATGAAGAATAAAAGTAACATCAGTTTTGAACTGCTAACTACTAGTACTGAAACTATAGAACTAGTTATTAGTTACACCCCTTTTCAGACGACAGGCGGAGTGTGTTTCCATGTTGTATGTAGCTGTGCAACAGAATACAAATTCCTAATACCTCCTGAAGCACTCATTCCACTGTGCAGTCTCTCAAGTAGTTGAACAACATGGAAAACATTCAACAGGGTTCTTACGAAGGAAGAAGATCCAGCTACCCACTGATTTACACAAATACAGGATTTTGTGTTTTATTGTGGACCAAGAAATCAAGACGTCTAGGTTTTATCACAAAGACATTATTCCCTCTTGATAGGAAATCACATGTGAGTTTAACATGAAAATAATCAAGTGAAAAACTTGTTGCATTTAAAGACTCAGTTTTTTTTTTTATTAGTGGTTTTGTTTTGTTTTGTTTTTTTTTAAGCACACTGCTATAAACAATCATGAAGTTCTTTGGAAGCTGTGAAGGAATTGCTGGGCATGGTACGACACTAGAGGCCAGCATCACTGGCTTGCTATGGAAGCTTACTGCATACCACAGCCTGGCCCGCACCAGAATGAACCTGCAGAATCCTGTCCTACTTTTGCTGTAAATCACAGCAGAGAGAGGTCTTAGCACAGCTACCCCAGTTTTGGCAGTCTTAAGGAGTTTTTGACATACAGCTTTTGAGACAAAAAAAAAATAATTTTTGATCAGCCTAAATGGAGGCATTGAAGGTTCCCACAGTCTGACGCTCTGTTGGGATACCATGATGACATGCTCACGTGTCCTGTAATTCGGAAGCAGGCAGAAAGTGGGTCCTTTTCTTCTGTGGGAAATGTAAGGTTTTCAAGACCAGACTGGCCAAAGCCCCAGGGAACCTGCCCTGACCTCACAGCTGACCCTGCTCTGAGCCAGAGGCTGGACCTGATGAACTCCTGAGGCCCTTCCACCCTGAATAATCCTGTGATCCTATGAAGCAAAAAGCCCTGGTTCTGTGTGCAGTAAAAATGTCAGACCGCAGTCGTATTTGAAAGCAGTTTATCGTAATGCTGATGACTTGAATCACAAGGACATTCTCTTATAGCAATTATCCCTCAGGCGCACACAAGTCAGTATAGATTTCTCTGAACTTTGTGTTCTGTGAAGGGTGGTGTAAAGCTGAAAACAGCTGTTATAAAATTTGTCAAGCAGCAGGGCGAGCAAGAGAAACCTGAGCCTGCCTGCAGGAAAACTCCCTAACTTCACATCTTCTCCTGAAATAATTGGTTTCTACAGATCTAAGTCTCCCCACGCCTCCCTCAGCTTTCCTTCTAGTTCAGAGTGACAGTGCACAACATTCTTCAGAAATAAAGCTAGGTCCAGCAGCTGTGGAATACACTGACTCTCTGACAGCATTAACATGATGCCACATCTGCTTTCTCACCAACTGCTGCTGAAAATACTTAGGTGGTATTTTTCAGGCTGGTTTGGGTCACTACATTGTTTAAACTAGTCAGTATATCACCCCATCGAATTATACTGCTTTAACTTTTAGAGAAAGCAGCGTATTTTACTGAGTACAGGCTCACTTTAAAAAAGCTTGAATAAACCAAAGCTAGCAGATTCCTAATCTCTCTGTGAAAACTGTCGACTTCACAACTTAGACATTTTCTTCTGTCCTGAGCCTTCTGCAGCCCTTCCTACTTCTTATTGCGATTATGGAGTTTGAGCAGAAACACACTCTAGTGACAATTTTTGACCCTTGCTCTTCTGCTTGCTCCATCCACTCATGCAGAATAGACCCTTTGTGTGAAACCTGAACAATCATGAAGGAGACATCAGTCTCCACCTCACTGGAGCAAGCAAACAGAAGTCCTTTGTTCTGGGACAAAGGGTCAGTGCGGTACCATGGATGGGACAAGGCCCTCGTGAAGATTTTATAAAGTCTACCTCTGGTGGTCCAGCATCTTCCTGAGCAGACAGGAATGCTTCGACTCGTGTCTGAAATAATTTTTACTGAAGTGGGAACTAAACCTGACCTTGAAAAGGTAAAAAGCTTCTTGAACAATTGTCTGCCAACATGTTATTTTCCAATTGTTACTTTTGAGCCAGCAGCCTGAAGATTAAAAAAAAATATCTGGGAGTTAAGAGATGGGCAAAATCAAAGCAATGAAAACAAACTCATCCACTGGAATGGTGGTATTATTCTAAAGTTGTCCTTGGCATCCATGTAATGTATGACTGTAAAGTATAAAGAATATGGACTTAGACTGAAAAGTTAACGCTGTTTTTTCAAATGTGAATATCCTAGCTAGGACTTGTGAAGTCAATACAATGAGGCTGTAATGAAGCCATTGATGAAATAAGAGCGGGGACTGTGGGGGAAATCTGTCCCTCTTTTTCTGTTTCCTTTCTTTGTATACTCATGACAGACAATGACACTGAATTCAGTCACCCAGGGAACTCCAGATACTCGCACTGTTGGTGGCTGGCTTTGTGTTCTCTGAGAGGGACCGTTTTCTTGCCACAACATTGCTTCCTGTGGATTTTACTGCCTCTCAGTCCTATTATCCCATGACTCTAATAAAGCCCAGTTGTAACCTTTCACAATAAAGCAATGCAGAAATGTAAAATAAAGACAGCCAACAAAAGTCAGGAAAACATGAATGAACCTTGAACACAAATCCAGTGGCCTCTGCAATGGCTTAAACTTTTGGTTGCTTTTTGACCTGTGACACTGAATGTCAGGTATATACGGTGGCAGCAGAACATGGTTCCCATGCATGTTTCCTTTCATTCATCTTTAAACTTGGGAGGAAACACTGCATGGAAAGCTAAATAATGCTATACAGCATTTTGGTTCTGAAGAAAAAGCAGTTTGTGCTGTTTCCTAAAGCCAATTGTTAGCCATGCCTAAGCTCATCTTTGTTATAAAAAGGTATTCCTGAAAGCAAGCAACAAATACGAGGAATGGAGGGATACACTGCAGTAGCTACTGTGAGTCTGAAGCCCTTCGCACTACACAGGGGGAATTAATTATTTTCACAAGCAGAAAAGGAGATGCTCAGGGAAAATCTGTTAAGGAGAGCTGTAAGCATGACCTTGGACAGCGGAGGATGAACTACTGCTTTAATCTGGATGAACTGGACAATTTACTATAAAGTACAGTTGCTTTAAATGTGGTGGAAGGGGAACGAGGTTAGGCAGTATTAATCTATGATTTGATATTGTGTGATGCATTGAAAAATTTCAGTTATTATTCAAACTCTAAAGTTGCATAGCCAGACTTAACTTCCTCAAAAAAACCCAAACAAAAAACCACACAAAAATCATATATCCTTGGTCAGCTTCAGAAAACTGCAAAGGCTTGCTTTAGTTAATGTATTAGCACAAGCCACTTTAAGAAAGTTGGCTCTTAAATAATCTTCCATTTATAAATTCTAATGCAGTGTCTGGTATCTGATATACTGGAACCACAAGGCTGCAAAACTCCAGCTCATGTACCTGGCCACGTTTGTTAAAACACTAGCACCTCAAAAACTGACAAGCATTATTGCCATCAGAAGTCATGTTACCTTTTTGAGCCAGAATTCAAATTTTTGATTTCTACAGAGTAACTTAGCCTGTGCAATGTTATAGTTTGAGCACATGAACACTGATAAACTCACAGATTTCATTATTTACATGAAAGAAATCATCATGATGAATCCCGCTTTCCGTGGTGTGTCTAAGCTGTTTCCTCTAGTAAGGCAGAAATGCTACAGTAGCCAAATCCTCAAGACAGAAGAGATTAATGAGGTTTACAACTGGGTGTCATATTGCAGGAAAGATGTACAGTATTGGAAAGGCCAAGCAAGTTAAAGTACAGCTTCTCCTTTTCAGACCCTGATGTTATTCCTTCAACCATGAGTCACAAATTCATGAAAAAATGAGGCTTTGTTAATTTCAGTCCATTTGTAACTACTTGTTCAGCCGCTGGGCTCTCCTACACCATCACCGCACAAAGACTACATCTTTGTCTCTCTCTTTAGCATTAAATGCTTTCATATTTCATGCCCCCTCCTCCCCCCCCCTTCCTGCCCGCTTTCACAGTTCCCAGCTTGGCCCTGATGGACCATCTTCTGAATGTCTGCTATCAGTCATCTATATGAGAGTTGAGATGGGCGAGAAGGTTTCAGCATCACATGCTGGTCAGGAGTAAAGCACAGAGAGGAACGCCTAAATTAAGGACTTCAGAAATCACCGCTTTGTTCTGAAAATGCTTTCTTTGGCTTGTGAACTAAGAACCAGCGTTAACAGCCTGGAATGAATATATCAATGCCGTAAGAGTTGTAATAACCAGGTGATTTTCTCAGGTAGCAACCCTCTCTCAATACTCAGAGAACAACTGTGGCATCAGTCACAAGGAAATAGAAACAGTATCCCTTGCTTTTTCTTGTTCCCCTTTCCAGCATCTGAATCACTTGAAACCATGGGGATTAGGCAGCAGATACTTGGATGAAGGGCTTTTAAGTGAGAGTGAAGGAGGAATAATGAAGTAAAAGCCCTGACAGTGTCTTGCATTGGTCACAACTTGCAAATCATTTTGCTCTACTCTAGGTTGATCTTTACCAAACTTAATAAAGCATGCGCACAGAAACCTTATCACTCTGTTTGCTAGAATGCCTGAGGGTGAGGGCATAAACTCTAGTATTCCTATATTTTCTTGGTAGCTGACACTCTAATACTGATTTCACAGTGGTAGTGGTAACTGACCTTACTTTCTTTAAGAAAGGGGGAAAAAAATAACTACAGTTTTGTGAAAGTACGTTTACATCTACTGCTTGTGGCAAATTCAGTTTTAAAAAACTTTGCACACCCTCTGGCTACAGCGAAGCTGCCTGAGGCATCTAAAAATTAAAGCTAATCTCCTGTCAGGTCCTGAATGCAATTTATGGTCTCTCAGCCTTGAAATAAGACCCTTCAGGTGTTTGGTCTCCAAAAATGGAAACAAAGTGAAGCGCACGATACTTTTTAAGGTATCACAACTCATTAAGTGCATTCATGGTGGCTAAATATCAGCCTGTGTGGGACTCCAGAAAGCAACCAGCTGACAGGCAGCAAGAGATGCCTACTGCATGGAGCTGCCTTGCAGTTATACCACGCTACGGACACTTCTGCCTTTGAAAGGTTTCACCAGTGAAACAGGAACATGTTCCCTGGCGTTTCTCAATATGCAAGCCTAATTCATATTACCCTGAATGCAAGCTAAGGATGCCTAGTAGGACAGAAGTCAGTCTTGCTGTGGAGATCCAAAGAATTCTTTAACTTCTGTCCTTTACCAATAGTTGCTTTATGTCTCATTGTTTAGCAGGACAGCGTAGCTGAAAACATCAAATATACCGCTGTCTTACGTACGCAAGAGCTTTACTCAGGATACTTCATCATGTGGAAAATGAACTTACAGGTAAATGCAGAAAGTGATATGAAATGGCATATTTATTAAACTAGACATTGAAAATTTGAGATCAAATGGGACTATTTGAAAACTGGGTAGTCTTTGGTGACCCTCATGGGAAAAATCAGCTGCAGGATAGACAGCTGGGAAATAACAAAATTTGCTGAGTTCAACTGGAAATTAAACAACTATTGAGTAAAAAATGTTTGGTAGATGCATAGCATCAGTGTGGGAATACATCAATAAACCAATGCTGTTTCTACAACATACTGAATTGGCATGAAGATTCTGTCTTCACTCATGTGGGCTCCGCCAGTGCCTACATTTCACTGGCTGGTGAAGCCTTGCTGATCAACAGGACAGGAGAGTCGGCAGATGGTACCCACTTGGCACTTGGCTGTTCCTAGTTTGGCATAGCCAAATCCAAAGCAGAGCGCAAAAGCTTGGGCATCTGGAGTTGCCTTTTAAACAGACGAGGCTGCTCAGCCTGAATGAAACAAAGCTGCTTCTCCTCCACAGTGACTGGCTCTAGCTCTTACTGAATTAAGAAATAAGTAGAACGCAGCAACTACTGAGTCCTGTATTCTGTACTTTAATGCTTTTATATAGGGAATTTTCCCTGCTACACTGGCTTCCTTGTTCTCAACCAGACCAGGGTTTTTTTCTTATCTCCTAGGTGCTTGATGATTAATTATAGATAACCAAGCAGACGATGACTAGAGACTCGGCAAATGATGGGATGTCTTGCAGTAAACTGTCATCAAATGGGACAGAGACTTTCCTCCTCCCCTTTTCAGGCTGAAACTGGATTATGCTATCGCAGGGACCCAGCAAAAGAAACGCTGTCACTCTGTAGCCCTCTCTGCTGTTTTACGTTTGTGACGGGATCCCTCTATTGAATCTTGCAAGATCAGTCAAAGACCCTATGGTCCCCAGCAGCCTGTCCCACTTTTCTGCACATGGCTGGGGGGAAATAAGAGATCAATAGGTGAACATGTTAAATGCTGCAGCTTAAAATTTCTCACCATTGTAATACAAAAAACTCCACTTACAATTATACATAACTACACTCTGCATATACTTATATACTTATCAGATACATATTTATAATTCCATACACTATGTGTTAATATAAAGGATGAATAGAATGGCCAACTGATGGTAGCTTATGCTGCTGTGCTATGAGATGTAAGCACTGACACAATGCCTGTGTGCTGCTCTTCCTAAGGGGCTGATAATGTCCAGCAAATGAAAGAAACAGACAGTTGCCAACAGTAACTCCTTAAACTACAGATGCTTATCAGCAGGAGCCCCTAGAAATCAATATGTGTTTTTTCCCCTGTCAAAAGGATAAGTTCAGACATGAATATAAATATTATATTCTATATACAAAAAAAGTAACATTTTATTATAGAATACAAAAAATGGACTAACATATAATACAGAAAATAATACTGTAAGTATAAGAAACGTTTTAAAGCTATCATCATTAGACTCCTCAATTATGGACAGACCTGACTGTAAAGCAAGTGACATTTTGGCATGTATTGACACACACTTATTCAACTCTCAGGCCCAAATACATAAGTCAGTAAAACTGACTAGCTGTTTGCTCCTAAGGACATTACATTTAAACTTTCACTGAGATTTTAATCTAACGCAGGTTACCTGGCATTTGATTTGATTACCACAACACAACTGATGCATATCAATTTGTTCAGCTTAAGAGCTGGAGCTTTCACTTTAAATAAAACTGCATGTCAATGTTTGGGTTTTTTTCTATTTTAAAAAAAGAGATGTAGAGTTTTTACTAGTTTGTCTGTGGTTTGTAACAACTAAATCTGAAATTTGTAAGCCTTGCATAAACCACACACACACATACAAGTGTAAATGTGAAAGCTTTCCCTCTGCTCTATCCTTCAGTCTCCCTTTGAGATAGAAAGGAATGAAAAAACACAGGGCAAACCTGAACATCTGGATTTTGTTTCTTACGCAGTGCCTGCTAATTAAATATAAGATAGCATTCTACACAACTAGCTTCTCCCCTTAATCAGGCTGTTTATTCATGAAAACTGCTACTTTACCTGTTTGTCCTTAACTATGTGTCCATTTTAAAAAAGAGCAAAGCAGCATTGAAATTCCTTTTATGATAGCACTGGTGCTATTATACTTAAAGATGGAAAGAGCTTTGATCTGTTTCTAATAGAACACATGTTAAAACTGAGGAGTACTGTGCAGCTCTCCTGCTGTACATTAACTTGGTGACAGACGGATGAACATGGCACGGTGTGCACAGCGTGTCACCCTTGGCACCTTGAGCCTGTCTTATTGGTAAGGGAAAACCTGCTGTAGTACATAGAGCACTCAAGAATATGAAGATACAGCTGGCCACGTGTCTTGCTGACACTTTAGTTAACAGGAACCATGCAGCTAACTGGAGCTGGTGTTTGGAAACGTAACCCTGAAGCACTGTGTCTGTCCCAGCTGAGTCTGTCCCAGGTTGAAGAGGAAGCTGAACGGAATAGCACAGTTCACGAACTACTGCTGTAAGAACTTTCTATAAAAACAAACAGGTAACTACAGACTATTCTGGGTCATTTTTAGTGACAGTGAGCTAGGGAGCTTTAACAGTGGTCTCTGAGAAACTGCTTCCTTGATCAGCATCCTGCATGCTCCTCGTGCAGTGATCTTGCTTCAGCTACATAGAGCTGGACGTGTTTTTAGCCCAATGGCAGCGACTTAAACGAGGGTGCTCACAGCTCTTGTTAAGTAAGACATCACTTGCTTTCCAAGCTGACTCTGAGACATGAACAGATGCCACCACTCCCAGTCCCCTCAGAGAGTGCTACGTCCCACTTTCCCTAGTGCTGCTTGCACAACTCAGGGCACGCAACTTCACTGCCTTGCACAGGGTTTGCACACAGACGTGTGTGTGAGGGCATGGCTGTGACTGCCACATGGGGTGGGCAGCAGCAAGTGCAGTAAGGAGCTTGTGCCCTCCCAAAGGAGCCCTCCGCTCATCACTTTCATATAGCAAGCACTAACTAACACGAAATCAGCCTGGGAAGCTTTGCAGCTCAAAGGCAGATGACCAAATGCTAATCACGTGGCTGCCAGCAGCTAACATTAGCCAGGGAAGCAGATCTTACCTGACTGCAAGTTCTGTGTCATCAGAGAAGCCNCTAGGGAAAAGGGGAAAAAAAAAAAAAAAAAAAAAAAAAAAAAGAGAGAAAAAGAAAGCAAGAAAGAGAAAGGTAATTTGGCAGTAGCTGTGACTGTCAGGCTGCCTTGGAAAACCCCTGAGTCCTGCACTGTGGTGTCTGAGCTCAAAGACACCACTGCTATTCTGAGAAAAGCCCTTGCTAAAGAGCAGCCTATTTGCTACCTCTCCTGCTGGGTAAGGCAGGGTTCTCTTGAGTAGCTCAGTCCTCACACAGCCTGCCCCTCCACACACAGCTCACGAGCGAGGGAATGCTCTCCCCTGACAGAGCAAAACCTTTGCTGCAATGGAGAAATGCAGTATTTTGGAACCGGACATTATATTGGGATTTCCGCACTGTATGGAGGCTGACACATCCCACAGCTAAAGGGATGTGTTCTATAAATGCATCAGTTTTCTTTCTCGGGAGTCTGTGTTTTCACTTAGTTTATCACTGTGCAAAGACTGCAGGGCTGACTTGTAGGATCATCTGAACAGGTCTAGCATTGAACCAAAATGTTTAGTTCTTCAACAGCATTATCTAGCAATGGCAGCAAGACTGGCATTTGGAGCTGTATCTCTACTTACATACAAAATGAAGTATTTTTGCCTGAAGTGCCTAAAGGCAATGAAGTAACAAATAATGGCAAGCAGCATTATGCACACTCTTTAAGCTGAGAGTAAATTTCCAAGCATGCTTTACTTTCTAAAATCAGAACCAGTCCCTTAATTGTATGGACAAAATTCTTCAGCTGAGTCTCTTCTCTCTGCTATATAAATTTTACATTCAGTTACACAGCCACAAAACAGGGCTGTTGGAAGGAGTTACCGCTTACAACCAAAACCATATCAATATGACTAATCACATCAGATCTTTTACATATTGAGAGTCTAATGGCTTCTATTTACAGCCTTTAAAAAAACCCAGCTTGTCTACACGTTTTTCACTAAGCAATACAACTAATTGCCATTTTTTGAAGAAGCAGCTTTAATACTCGCCTGATGCTTCAAAGCCATAAGACAGTACTTATGATCACACTCCATAGAACACATTTGCATGCTGCCCAGTCAGCCTGGGAAAGCTCAAGTGCGGCCTTTCAGATCCCATGAAGATTTAAGAAACTCACAAAATTATGTTCGTTAATGCCTTTTTTCCTACTCTGTCCCAATACTGCCTCTGTCAACAAGGGTGAAAAAGTGCTTCTGCTGTAGTAGTAGGTTTACAATACTTCTTGTGCAGGCATAACTGGTCTGTGGAAGGAGGTAGAACATTTTCCTTCTAACTCTATGAAATAGCATGTCTTCAAAGACTGGGAGGTTTCCCAGGGTTTTATACTGGGAGGGAACTTTCCTGCATGGTTGCTGCTCATACTAAATGTTTCACTGTTATTTTTTCCAGTGGTTAATGGACTTCCTTTATCTTTTCATCTTCTGGAATCCTTCTATAGATCATCCACTGCAGAATGGATTCACATGACATGTCTAACAATTTGACTTGTTTTGATGTCTTGGTCAGCCTGGGAGCCTGTTTCCCACTTTCCCTCTGACCCCAAAGAACAGGATGTTACCTACAGTGACGCCACTAGTCTAACTGCCATTCATTGCAGCAGATCCTCTCCAGAAAAACACAGCAACCGTTGATGGCCACAGGAGCTCAGTTACAGTGGCCATCTGATCTGGCTGCAACAGAGGCAAATTTGAAGTCAAGTTCCTTAGAACCTGTAATAACTTGAGTCTTACCAATACCTACTGAGCTTGTTGTGCTGAAGCATTTGCAGGTTCAGGCCTCGAACCAAACTGAGTCTTTAAAGTTCATGTGTCTATTTTTCTGCTCTGTCTGTTGACAAGCAATCCTAAGAATCTGTCACTAGTAGGCAAAAATAGAAACAGGACAGGAAAAGCTATGGACCTTAAAAGCATTTCTGGAATTTCAGTGTGGACAAATCTCTCGTGATGAGCTTATGAAAGAACTGCCCTTGAAAGTACTACGGAGAACCTTTTGAAAACCCTGTAAAGTTACAAAAGAAAAGCCTATTGCAGTAATTAAAAATTACTGTGCAGAGGATGGTGATGATAATGTGAGAAGCTCATAAGCTATCAGAACTTGAGTAAGCTGATAAATGCCCAGAAGGGTTAAGAAAACAGTCAGTTCAGAGAAAGCTTTGAGACTGAAATAGTATTCTCAGAACAATTTATAAAGACAAAAGCTTGCCCCTTCGTGGGTCTCTAGCAGTACTGACAGACTTCAAGGGAGGCTCCAGCTGTAGAGAACATAACCTTGGCCTGGCACAGCACACAAGAGAAAACCTTAAGGTGTGTGATGGTAGATAACATGAAAGCTGTGGAAAGTCTCCAGACAATGGCCAATTCAGTGGAGGCGTATGTCTGTCTCCGTTACATGCTGTAGGAAATACAAATTAGAGACAGAGCTGTTGGTCTCTAAGCCACATGAAAAGAGTTCAAGTTAAAGACTCGAAATTAATAGACAGAAAAGATGCCACATCGACTCATGCAATTCTGTCTTTGATGGTGGCCAGTTGTAGCTGTTGAGGGAAAAAGTATAGGAAATAAAGAGCAGAAGAAATCTCATAATTCAGCTATGAATGGATTGAGTTGCTTCATTTTCAACTGTGAAATAAGACAGAGAGTACCGTGTCCCACTTTCCCAGGCTGTGACAAGGGGGTGGGGATGGTTACAAATACTTCAGGCTCCTGTACTGTAAGGTTTCCTTTAATGTAATTAGTTTCCCTTCCTGCATAGCCCATGTGCAACTCAGTCAGAAAGGCTCTACACTAAAATGAAGGGGAAAGAGAAATTATGTCAGCCCTTCATTACTCAACAGTAAAGTTGTGAATGTGGTGAGAGGAGAGTTACAAAGCAGCCGGCTACTCCATGGAAAGTATGCAACACGGGATAAAGAGAAAACCTGTCTGGGGTATGAACAGATTCAATTTTAGGACTCTGAGCATTATATCCTAAAACAATTGCAACATTTCCTACCTGCTTTTCTAGTGTGAGGAAGGATTTATTCTGTGAGAAACTTATTTTCTAGGTTCTCCTTGGCTTTTGTCCCACTAGTGCAGGTACTGAGGAGAGAAGCTCTCATGGCACCGAGGGCACTGCCAGCCCTGCCCGTTCCTACCCACACCCCAGGGTTCTCCCCACCTGCCCATGTCCCAGGACCCCATGTCAGACCCCCAGGGCCACCAGCCCCTGCCCCAGTGATCACAGAATCATAGAATCGTTAAGGCTGGAAGGGATCTTTAAGGTCATCAAGTCCAACCATTACCTTAACCTGGCAAAACCACTTCTAAACCATATCCCCAAGTACCACCTCTACCCTTTTTTTAAACACCTCCAGGGATGGCGAATCCACCACCTCCCTGGGCAGTCTATTCCAATGCTGGATAACCCTTTCAGTGATAATTTTTTTCTTAATATCCAACCTAAACCTCGCCTGGCTTAACTTGAACCCATTTCCTCTCGTCCTATCACTTGTCACTAGGGAGAAGAGGTCAGTTCCCATCTCTCTACAACCTCCTTTCAGGTACTTGTAGAGAGTGATAAGGTCTCCTCTCAGCCTCCTCTTCTCCAGGCTAAACAGCACCAGTTCCCTCAGCTGTTCCTCATAAGACTTGTGCCCCAGACCCAGACCAGCTTCGTTGCCCTTCTCTGGACACGCTCCAGCACCTCAATGTCTTTCTTGTAGTGAGGGGCCCAGAACTGAACACAGTACTCAAGGTGGGGTCTCACCAGTGCTGAGTACAGGGGGATGATCACCTCCCGAGTCCTGCTCACCACACTATTCCTGATATAGGCCAGGATGCCGTTGGCCTTCTTGGCCACCTGGGCACACTGCCGGCTCATAGTCAGCCGGCTGTCCACCAACACACCCAGGTCCTTCTCCACCGGACAGCTATCGAGCCACTCCGCCCCAAGCCTGTAGCAGTGCATGGGGTTGTTGTGACCCAAGTGCAGGACCTGGCACTTGGCCTTGTTGAACCTCATACCGTTGGCCTCAGCCCATCGGTCCAGCCTGTCCAGATCCCTCTGTAGAGCCATCCTACCCTCAAGCAGATCAACACGCCCGCCTAGCTTAGTGTCACCTGCGGACTTACTCAGAGTGCATTTGATCCCCTCATCCAGGTCATTGATAAAGATGTTAAAGAGAACTGTCCCCAGCACTGAGTCCTGGGGAACACCACTTGTGACTGGACGCCAACTGGATTTAACTCCGTTCACCACCACTCTCTGGGCATGGCCATCCACCCAGCAGGGCTGGTCTCCAGCTCCCCACACCCTGCCCTGCCCGGCCATGGGCTCCACTGATTTGGGCCCACCCATGGGACCACATCCCAGCCCGGCCTCTGCCTGTTGCCCATCCGCAGGGAGGTGCCTCATCCTGGGGCCGGGGCTGCCCTGCTCCTGGCTGGGGGAGGGACAGGCCCTGGCTGCCAGGCCCTGCCATGACTGACCCTGGTGGGTCCTGGTGCCTGGCAGTGCCCTGGCAGGAGCCAGCCCAGGACTCCTTAGGACACCGTGTACGGATCACAAACCTGCCAGCGACTGTGATGGACAGAAGTATGGTTGCTAATGCAAGTCCACCCCAAGTGGGAAGAGCGTGGCTTGACCAGCTCCAAGCACTAATGTAAATCCATCCTATGTAGAAACAGAAGTTGGATTTACTCTAGTCATCTGCTCCATTATTTGCTATGATACCCACCACCTGAATGACTTTTCTTCCACAACTGCCTGTTTGTTGCTAAGAAGATTTGTGCAGAAACAGTTTTCTTGGGGAAGATGCACTGTACGTATGTGTGCCAGCTGGTTGTTTTGGAATGCTTCAGGCTCAGCCTGTGTAAACCTCATGAAGTTCAACAAGGCCAAGTGTAAGGTGCTGCACATGGGTCGGGGCAATCCCAAGCACAAATACAGGCTGGGTGGAGACTGGTTTGAGAGCAGCCCTGAGGAGAAGGACTTGGGGGTGTTGGTAGATGAGCAGCTCAACACGAGACAGCAATGTGCGCTCGCAGCCCAGAAGGCCAACTGTGTCCTGGGCTGCATCAGAAGAAGTGTGGCCAGCAGGTTGAGGGGAGGTGATTCTGCCCCTCTGCTTTGCTCTCGTGAAACCCCGCCTGGAATGTTGTGTCCAGCTCTGGAGCCCTCAACATACAAAGGACATGGACCTGTTGAAGCGAGTCCAGAGGAGGGCCACAAAGATGATCAGAGGGCCGGATCATAGGACCACTCCTATGAGGACAGGCTGAGAGAGTTGGGGTTGTTCAGCCTGGAGAAGAGAAGGCTCCAGGGAGACCTTATAGCAGCTTTCCAGTATCTGAAGGGAGCCTACAAGAAAGCTGGACAGGGACTTTTTACAAGGGCATCTAGTGATAGAACAAGGGGTAATGGCTTCAAACTGGAAGAGGGGAGACTTAGAATAGATATTAGGAAGAAATTTTTCACTATGATGGTGGTAAGGCACTGGAACAGGTTGTCCAGGGAAGTTGTGGATGCCCCATCCCTGGAAGTGTTCAAGGCCAGGTTGGATGGGGCTTTGAGCAACCTGGGCTAGTGGAAGGTGTCCCTGCCCATGGCAGGGGAGTTGGAACTAGATGATCTTTAAGGTCCCTTCCAACCCAAACCACTCTATGATTCTATGAAAATTTCTCCCTGAATGTCAGCCCCTTGCAATGTTGCCCAGCACAGACACGCCTTTAGATCTGTCAGTGTCAGCACTGTCTCCAAAATGGCTTTTTTAGCTCATTTGGAGAGTAAACAAAACCAACATGCACGAAAGTACCCCTGGAATGGAAGACCAGCGCCATGCCAGGTGGCAAGGAACAGCTACTGCAGTTTCGACATATGCTGCCTTTCCCAATGCTCACAGCAGATGAAGGATGCCCAGGGACAGGCTGCCATCCCACTGCACATGAGACAAATGCGGTTTTTCATTTTCCTGATGTGCTGGTTACCAGAAGTTTTGTTCATTAAAAAAAAGAAAAAAAAGAAAAAAAAGAAAAGCAGATCTCTGACATCTCCTTGCATGTGGAGGCTGACTTGAAATGAAAAGTAGTGAGAATTAAACAAAATAACTCTACCCCTTAAGATATCTAGCCTGAGTTAATGATAGCTGATTTTCTCAGTACTCCAGTACTATGATCACGCTGCTTCCTCCAGATAAAAGCAACAGAGCTTCGTAAGAAAAGACAACTCACCTTTCTTGACCTGCTAGTGCATTTAGCATTATTAAACAGAGGAGATAATTTTCTGGTTGAGATGAAAGCCAGAGTTGAACAAAGGTTTCTTACCGTTAAGGACAATGCCATGCAAACAAAAGTGAACTTCTTGATATGTGTCGCTGTGACGGTGCTGTTGGTGTTCACCAATTTATTGCTGGGGTTATTCTAGGGTGAGAGAAAGAGATAACGAGCATTAGCTTGGCTCCAGACTACTGGGAGGCTGATGGCACCAGGGTCATGTCTGACTGTCTGTGCGCGTGCAAGTCTGTCTTTGCTTATTTGCTTTTTAACCTAGAGCTTTCTGAGTACTTTGTAACATCACAGAATATTTTCCGCTTAAACTGACAGCAACTGCTCGTATGGTCATTGAGGGCTGAGTGATCTCCCTACTTTTCCAAGGAGTAAGTCCTATTTAAAAAATTCAGCTTTGAAAAAGGGTGGTAGCTCTTTCTAAGGAAACAACATGATTTTTTTTACCTTAGTTTGAAGTTTGTAGCATGTTTTCACAGGAAAAATACGATTCTATTCCTTTTTACCACAGAGTGGTACCAAATTCATACACCAATGCAAGCACCCTTACTGATCCAATTAGACAAGTAAGTAATATAAACAAAGGTCCTGGAACAGCTGGCTCTGTTAATGCAGTTTAATGAAGAGAACATAATTAGGACTATTAGATGTTCCACCTTGAACATGGGCTCTGTACTCACATGGCAGCAAAGTTTTATTTAAAGTAACAACATAAACCCTCTTCCAAATGTCTAATACAGCAAATGAAGCTGAAGATTTAAAATTGCCCTTGGGGAACACATAAAAACAAACTAAATGGTCTGTGAAAGGTGAGGATGGGATACCAAAAGCAGGGCACCATTTGGAGCCCTGTAGCAATAGGCTGTTGGGTCATCTATTGCGCTCCCCCTGGGGCTGTTTGAGAAATACAGGTATGTGCCCATGCTGATAAAAACTGTACCACGAGAGGTAGCACGATGTTTATTCATCCTTGGTGTAACTCAGGTAGAACAGCAGTAACTGTCACACGGTCAGCTTCCTAAAGGAGGTTGAAGTTACTCGCAAAAGAAATAGGAACTTACGCAAACACATCTTGGGAACGGACAAACTGAACGTGAGCTCTGTGAAGGGTATGCCACACACATTCAAGTGGGTGATGGAATTTTGCAATTTAAAGCTTTTGTGGTGATCAGTGCAGGGATGGCACCTGCACAGCCCCATACTCCTGCTTAAGTATATCCTTGGATGCATGAGGATGCATGTAGGCAACCCAGACCCTAAACCAGGAAGCTACTCCCACGCCTGCCCTTTTTGGGAACAGTTTAGGAAAACTCTCTGTAAACATTTTTTTCACATGTCTATTCCTATTTCTAGTGTTTCTGAAGAAATACTTTGTTATTGGTAGTCTTGGTATATGTGAGGATAGGCCTTGCTTACATCATTCACCAGTTTTTAAACGAACTCTGCTGCATGGCTCAAGTTTCTAACATGGCTAAAATAACAGAGAGAAAAGAAAGCACGCCCAAATCCAGTCATCCAAAGGGCTGTGAAGAAAAAGGGCTCTTGTTTATTCCTACCTCGCTGCTCTGCCCTTGCTGTACTCCACCCTTTGCTCTAACTCTTGACCACGTACTCTTTACTCCTATCTCTTGCACACAGTTTAGTTCTTGGATCAAAATACTATGCAGATTATGGAGCAAAAAGAATATCCACTCCCATCTATTAATCAGATAAACAGTGTTCACAAGTCCTTTCACAGTCGGTGGTGGTGTTCTGAATCAGATGGCAAGCATAGTCCATTAAGAGTAAGGGCATTATCACTGTATAAAACAGCAAATGGGGCACAGAACTAGGATACGCCTGTTTTCTTTCAGCAAATCAGTAGTAACCCTTAACCTGAGTGTAACTGCTAGGCAATGAGCTTCCTCTGGACATAGAGTCTCATAGAAGACTTAACCAGGACTCCGCTTCTCTCTTACAAACATGAACAGAAGTAATGATTTCCCTGTGAAGACAAGCATCTGACTACTCCAGTAGACCCAGTGAAGAGGGGCATACTTTCTGGATCCCAAACCCCATCAGTCAGTTAAGGCAACGCAGTGTGCTTCTAATGGCCATCAGCGTTGCCAGCCTTCTGAGTAACTGACAAAAGAAAATGGGAGTTCGCATGCATGCAAATTGTTTCAGCATCTGAAAATAACAACAGAGGCTTTACAGAGCCCACAAAGCCTTAGCTTAAGGAAACAAAGCTTTTGGAAGGTACGGTGACATGCGAATGACGTGTGACTGAGGGTAAAGCAATCTTCATAGCAATCTAAAGAAACCCACTGTGGGTTTCGGGTTTGGTATTTATTGTCTGAAAGGTATGGTGGAGGCATTTGCACACATAGTTGCCAGGATGAGATACCCTTTATACTGCTGCTACTTCACTTAGCACATTTTATACCAAACATGCAACTAAAATCCTTATTATATACTTTTTTTTGGCAATTAGATGAATTGTACCTATCTGTGCCTTACCCTAGATTTTTCTTCCTCACATTTGTTCCACAAGAGCTCTATGAAAAGCCTTTAAACTGAAATAAACAAACAGGCAAATCATGGTCTAATCCTGTCACCACTGAAGTTGTCAGCACATCTTCCACCAGCTAAATGAGACCTGAATTTAGGACCTTTAATTGCTGTTAATTTTGCTTGGCAATAGTGCACTTGATTGTAGCTCCTAACAGATGAGGTTATCAGCCCCTGTGTTTCCAGTCCCAAACCATTTTGATCTTCCAGTTTATTGGTTTTGCATCTGCAGTTCCTTTTCAGCAGCATTACCTCTGAGAAAGACTGCATATTGTATTTTATTTGACAGGTCAATTTAGCTGTACAGAGGCAAGTTAGGAAGTTATGACTAATTTGACTTTTCTTTGTTTTGTTTTTAAATTCTCCTTGGAAATATGGTGGATCATATCAAACAGGACTTGCCTCAGCTAAGTACATCCCTGAGCAAGCAAACATTTTTTTCATCAGTATTTGGAACCAGAAAGTTCAGTTACTAATTGGTAAATAAAGGGAAGGAGACGATCTGGCATTTGAATTAGTGTCGCAGGACATGACTGTTTTTCGCACAACATATGGGCTAGTGAGTATCAGTCCTAAAACAGAGCAAAAAAAGAGTCTAAACAAAATTGATTTGCTTATATATTTACTCTGTGCTCAGTTCCAGGAGCAGCCCTTGCATTCTTAAGTAATTACATAATTTGCCAACAAAAATCTTCATAGTCTTGGTCAACTAAGTCAATATTTCTAAAATAATGTATGTTTTCTGTGTTACTGTCAGTCTATGAAACAACCTTTGCTAAATGTTAACATAAGCAAATGAACCCAAACCCACTTGAGAGATACAGCAGAATCTGGAGCAGAGACATGAGCTTGCTCACTCACTGATGGACACTGAGGAATCATTTCATTAGCTAATTAGCTACATCATAGTGAGTAAGTGAGGATATTTTTAATCCTTAAAAATACAGTACCTATCTATTCAAAAGGTAGCTAAATACCTTGTAACACAGAGCTAAGGTTAAAATAATAAATCGGAGAACAACTTGAAGCCACCAAAACCCAATTCATTTTAATGGGGATTTTAAGAAAACCTCATCAGTGGGACAAGGAACAATAGGCATCAATAGCAAAAGTAAAGAGAAGGAAAAGTATAGATGGCCATTAATACAGCCCTATTTAATCTTTGGTTGGTTTATTTTTTAAAGAATCTGTTACACTTGATTATGGAGCCATGAACTAACTTTCTTCACAGTTTTTTGGCAGAAATTCCTCTGACATCACTGAAGCCAACCCTAAATTAAAATGTTGTAACAGAGAGAAAGAGGAGGACCGTGGGTGTGAAACCACATGAAAGGTATTTATTACATCCCTAACATGGGCACTCACCTTGTCAAAAGCAGGGTATACTGCTCTGATCTCTGTCAGCCAGCCATACGGCATGTGTCCCACAGGATACGTAGCTGTCAGAATCGCCACCGCCTATGAAAAGAGATAGGGGAAAATGAACTTCAGTTCTTTGAACAGAACAGTTAAACTAACGTAGGGTGCCATTTCCCACCAATATCACCACACTGACTTTGATGCGGTGAGAAACCAGGCAGGTGACTGGAAGCTCTTTGTTTCAGGAAGACCATCAGAGTGGCCATCATTTGGTCCAGTATTTTAAACTTAGGAAATCTTCTGTGCCGTGAAGCTACGTTACTTAGCTTTGTTGTTTCACCATCACTCTGATTTTGGGATAATAGTTAACCTGAGCTGGTGTGTGCCCCTCAGCCAGCTGAATACCTCCCTCCCATATTGTTCCTGAGTTATTTTACCTACAGACACGAGTAGCAAAAAGTCTTACAGCTCACAGTAGCTTTGGATCATATTTCGTAATTTTAATTTATATACATTTTACTTGTTTATTCATAAGTAAACCAGTTTTAAGTAAGACAGGCTACAAAACAGTAGGATTCAGTGGCTGACTGACTTTGGACATCAAACTGACTGGTCTGGGGCAGGAGGCATTTATGAGACAAAAAAAAACGCTCTCCCCACTTTGGTGCTCACCAATGAAAACCAGACAAAAATAACTCCAGATGACCATTTTTATCATGAGAAACAATTCACTGCCTGCAATTTAAAACTAGGCCCTCTTGCACTTTCATAAGTACAGTCCAAGAGGTACATCAAAGACATAACCACCCCCCTACATATTAATGTATGAAAGATTTTGCTGATGTTTCTGATTTCTGAAGAAAAAGTCCAAATACATGTACTTCATGTCTTTCAGGTAGGAAGGATGTTTAGGGAGCTCTTCCTGTAGCTGCTTGGAAATCTACTGTCACCCCAAGCTTTCTAGTGCTCGGATCCGAAGTGTGCATCCGTACTGAGAACTGCCCACCTCTCTTAATTCCAGAAATCAAAGTGTTTGACTGCCTTTTGTTTGCGGGTTCAGATCTGTTACAATTCACCTAAATTCAGATTAATTTTACATCTGGCAATGGCAGTGTTAAGAAGGCCTTTTTTAACTACTGCGGTCTGTGTTTCATTCCTGAACATTCATTGTACATTTTCTTGGTTATCTGAGCTCATTTTCCTCATTATAAATGTAATTGCTGTCTTTGCTTGGTTAAAAGAACTATACAAATGCAGGACCACGCAGCAAGCTACTTTGTTTCCTGTGCTGTTAAAAAAGAGGGGGGAAAGTAGTGGTATCCACAGAAAGGAAGAGAGTGAGATAGATTGTTCTCTGCTAATAATAGCTTTAATAATGTTTAATGTACCTTGCAAAAGTAATTGGTTCAAAGAAAACAAATTGGAATTTTAAGACAGTATCCTTTTTAATTGCAATCCCCCCTACCCCTATTGTATTTTTGGCAGAATTTCCATCCGTATGAAACCTAACTAGGTTAAATCAAATGAGGAATATAAAAGATATTTTGCTTATTTTCATGATGACATCCAAAAAGACTGCAAAGACACAGTAACTGTTAAAGATAGATAACAATATTTCACTACCACATTTTGTATGCTAGATTTCACTTGGATTAAATTATTGAAGTTTTTAGTAGTGATTTTTCTTCCAGTATTTTTCCTCAATTGCTGGGATCACAAAATATGTGCATGAAAGCTTTCTTAAACATCTAGAACCTGTATTTGATAAATGAAAAAGCCCCCCATCAAATCCAACACCAAAAGGCACCCCAATCACCGTAACTATGCTGGCAGACCAAACAGAAGCAGTGGGAGTTGGCCAGTGCAAGTGGACTTGCTGTCCTCATGAACGTGCTACAGCCTAGCCCTTCATAGGGACATCCTGGCCACATTGAAAGTCGCTGATATTAATGAACAGGGCACCTTTAAAACTTCTGTGTATACTGATGCTCCAGACACTGATGTTATCTATCTGTGTTGCCAGCACCTCCCTTTTCAGAGGCAATTATTTCAGAAATCAGAGAAAGTCGAAACGTGACCATTACTGTTTGTGTAAAAAGGCCGGCAAACCACCAGCTACAACATGTGTTTGCAGTAATCCTAATAGCAACAAAATGCAATAGGCTAGCCATGAAACGTGATGCATCTAAAATCAAAAGTCTCCAAGAAACGCAAAACTGATCTCTGCTAACCTGCTCTGGCTCCCCTTGTACTGAGACTGCTACTAATGCATAGCCCAACCCCTGATTTACACATGTAGAAGCATTAACGTTTCCTAAATTCTTTCTCCACAGCTGTTTATTTGCAGTCACTGGCAACTCCTGAGCAAGTGAAATACAAAGTATTGCATATGACGAACGAGCAGTGCTGAGAGAATGTTTGTTAGGTATCAGCTGTTTGAATTTTCCTTTCCATTTAGTATCCTACAGCTTTGTTTTTCCTATAGAAAAAACATGACAGATGTGTCATGTCAATAACTATGCGGATATAGACATTCTCCCACCAAAACTGGCGGCGAAGATCCCTCAACGCTTCTTAAGAGTAGGTCAGCTCATGGTAGGCATTAGTGAAGGCTCTGCATTACAATCAGAAATCTGCTCCCATCAGCTGTAGGAGACTATCAGAGTAATCTGAAATTCTTAAAGAGAAACAGGGTACATTTCATATCCCAACCAGAAGACAGATTTTTTTAATGTGCTTCCTTACGCCTCTACCCTATTCTGTGTGATGCTAACAGTAGGATTGTTTCACACTGGTTTGCCTGCCCATAAATATATATGGCACGAAACAGCGAAACATGGGACTATGGACAACTTTCCTAAAATCTCTGGGATCTGAATGCTCCAGAGCCTAAGTACCTACAAGTAGAGAATGAAAACCTGGGACACGTGAACTGTTCAGCGAAAAAATTCTACTGGCCTTGTTGAGCGTGAGGTCCCACTAGGCCTGGCAGAAACACTCATGGTAAGAGTCCAAGCAGTCTTCTTTTCAAGGATAAAGAGAGCACTCAACAGAAATGTACTTAGGACAATTTTTTTTCTTGCCAGCATGATTGAGAAGAAAAACACAAAGGCAACTCTATGAAAACAGTCATTTGCAGTAATGGGGAGCACTGACTTTCTTACCTCTGTGGCTGAAGAACTGCCACCTAGGTCCCGGGAGACAAAAAGGTTGACAATGGGCCTACTTATTCGTTGAGTTGCCAAAATTAATGCCAAAGGCCACCAGAAACTCAGCATCTTCCTTATTGTAGCCTCTCCCTGCAACACATAGGAAAAAAATAAAAAAACAAAGAAGTGGCTTCGGAAAGAAACACACAGAGCTGAACCAAAAGCACAGAGAAAGGATTTTTGGTTTTCCCACCCACTGTCAGTTTGGCATATTCATTTCAGTAGTTTTCAATAGCTGGAGCCTAAAATGTTTTCACCCATGTTAGCAATACTGATTCCAAAGAAGCTGTGTCATGGATCTCCATAAATAATGCATAAGGCATCTATCTGCATAATTTGTTCTGGCTACCAGACAAAGATACGTGAATATGAATATGACATTTCAGGAAAAAGAGGAATCTTGAGACCTTCTTCCCTTTTAAATAAGGTGTCCGCTTAGTTCATTCTGTACTGTCTTGCAGCACTAGAAGGAGAGAGCTCAGTACAGAGGTGGTCAGTAGACAGAACATCAATACCACCTGAAGCATCGCCCCATGCGCACTGTTGCTGGAATAGTTTCTGCAGAGTCTCTCTAAGTGAATTTATTTTTCCCCGCAGGACAGAGAGAGGAGGCCCTTCAGGCACAGTGGTTTAATACAGTATTACAACACAAACAGGAAGTTTAAAATTATTGAATTCAAAAAAGCACAAAGTATTAAGATGTACCCCCATTTCAGGCCCACTTCTGTCAGGAATGACATCATGTATGTTCCTGTAGTAGCCGAGGCATAAGGTGGTACATCGGACAAGTGCTCCCATGTATAAGGACAAGATTGGGATCAGGAGAGGCTCCCTGCACTCCAAGTGACTGTGAAGCAAAATGGCTACAAAAACAACCTGTGGGGTAAACAAATTAATGATTAGTAATTTGTCTGTCTGATTCTTCAGGGCCAACATATCTCCTGCCTGACTCCAAGACAGTCCATCTGAACCAACAACCATGCGTGACTACGGTTTCTGACTTGGAGCTTGTGGCATTTAGGAACTTTAGTCAGGACCGCCCCCCGCATTCGGTCATACAAGTGAGAAGAACAAGAGTTAACATCGTACAGAAGCTCTGTTAAACAGTACTTGAAGGTATGGGCTGGTGTCAGACTAGGAGCCATAAATAGGAGAAGGTTAGCATGAAAGTCTGGCAAGGTCTGGCAGCAAGCATGTGGCTGACTGTCATCCTGCCCAGAAGAATGTGCTATTCTGATATACGCTGANTTGAAGTATTCACTTCAGCATTTAGAAGCAGGAAGTCTTATGTCATCCTAATTTTCTACCTTTTGAGTGAAATTTCAGTATTTCATCATTTTCTCTTCAGCTATCTGAGTGCCACATTGATGTAACTGAAATGGAAATTTTTAGGCTAATGAACAGCTCATAATTCAGTCTCATAAGATTAAATGCACAATCCAGAAAATGCAAGGAATTGATTAATGCGATATTATTTGCTTCTGTTAAGTACAGAGCACAGTGCCTGTTAAATTCCAAATGTCTCTGGATCAGGGGGCACAACTGGGAAGGAAACTGTTTCGTTCTGTGAACAGCAGAATCAAGGACAACCCTTGCTGGGTCATGCTGGCATTCAAGTGAGCTATAAGAAATACAAAACACATCGTTCAGGGGCAGGTTCTCTCCTTCACTGCTAGAGCTCAAGAAATACTTAAGAAAAATCACACTGTGCAAATGTTTATTAGGCAGGCCACGTTGTTTATGAAGGTTTGCAAAACTGCTCTTTTGAACCTTATGAAAGAATTGTTTTTCAGTAAACAGAAGGAAAGTCAGTCACAAAAAGTGTGTATATGAAGCTACCCAAGGAGAATTAGCTACTGCCTGCGCACCTATTGCTTGTATAAGGAGCAAATGTAGGTGTAGGGAATTCCGGGGTGTTGAGAATCACCACTTTTTGTCTACCGGATTTGCTCTTGCTCTGTTCAATATTTTGTTGAGAGATGACGACAGGTGTCTAATTCTTCACAACCCTGGCACTCCACTCACCAACCGTTGTGGAAAGGGCTTGTGTACCATTGCCAAAATAAGAATTTGTTTCTGTATTTAGCTGTATATCACCCGACATGCATCTCGGGTCAGCAAACTTTGTAGGTCACATCAGAACAAGAGCAGATCCAGAGAGTTAAGGTCATTTACAGTAATTGGTATTATCTTCAGGGATTTAGTGCAGTACTGTAGAGGGGCAGACCTGCCAAACATAGAATAGCAGCTGACTGAATGGTTCAACTTGGTTTATGGTTTGCTCATATTTAGTGGGAGGAAAATGCTATGGAAAATTTAACTAAGTGCTGTTGACTCTATATTTCCTTTGATGTTGTACTGTTATTATCCTCTTTCTTACCCAGTCATTACACCATACATCTGGTAATGGAGCAGTACAGCAACTGTTTTACAGGTGCTGGGACTCTCCATTTCGTAATAGTTTTATATGTGCTTTAAAAAGAGGGCTGTGTATTGGTTGTCAAATGAAACAACTCCGGTCACCACCAATGTGTATGAGTGTTGTTTTTTAAGTGTCTCTAGTACAAAGCAACAGGATATTTGACACCTCCCTCACAAATGAAAGTTCAAACACTTGGTCTTCTCTGCATCACCCAGGGGCTATCACCACAGATGCCTTCTGCTGCAGTTCTTGAGCCTTCACCTTGTGGACCAGGAACAAGAACAGTGCCACAGTGGCAGTCAGAAGATGGTTTACACTACTGCATTTCACTGGATCAGACAGCGTGTGCAAAACTGACAGGTGAACTGTCAGCCTGAATCAAGCCTTCACTTCCTCACCTACAAGCCCCACCCAGGATTTCAGTGCAACTGTGTGAAATGGGGGAGAATGCACATGGGGGAGAAGGGTCTCTTTCAAAGCACTCCGTCAGCCTCAGGATCAGTAGCAGCCATCGGTCTCTTTGCCTGACCTTTCTTTTTCCCAAATGCACACATGTATACATAGCTTGTTTCTCAGCCATTCTGAAACAGAGTCGTGGAGGTGCTGGAAGACATGGCCCTAGCCCAAACAATCCTGGTTCCCTTCTCCTGATACTGCTTTGGGACTGACTTGATCCAGTCAAGCAAGACCAGCCTAAACCACAACTGTCAGCAAATGGCCTGCACACGATGGGAAAACAACCAGAGAACAGCCACACAAGATTACTTCCTCTGGTGTGCTGTTCACGGTAGCGAGAGAAGACGGTCTCTGTACAGGAGTCCCTGCTTAGGAAAGCATCTAGTCCATAACACAACGGAAACAGTGACTGCTACGAGGAGTCATTACCTGAGCTATGACATCTGAGATGGAGGCACATCCCACTAGGAAACTGTATTTGTGTTTCAGCAGAATCCCAGCATGGGTCCATGCCTGAAAAAAGGCAGAGAAGAGTTTGGGAAGTGGTTATGATATTTGTGAAAGATTTCATGTCCCAGAATGCTGTTTGCTGGTCATTACGTTGTACACAATAAACTTAGAGAGCTCTTTCCAGCAGCAGTACCTGCTGTGAACCTGGGCAAATGTTAAGCCAGTAATGCAGAGAAAGCATTGCTGCATTCAGTCCCTCATAATGCCAGGCACAGCAGGGAGAACGGGGATAATTTAACAGACTGTATAGAAATTTCTGAGCAGATCTAATAAGAAACTGCCCCTTCTTCATAAAACAGATGCTGCACAGGATAGATTATCATACTAAACAATCTGAGGGAAAAAGTGTTCCTTCTCATTCACCAATTGGACGCATCTCTGAAGTGTAATAATCATTGGCCCACTATACTGAGTCCTGTCTGGAAAAGAAAACTGAATGATCCAACTTCCCGTTACTGTCAGCTACTATTTCAAGCAGACAAAGTGGTAGAGAAAGCGGTGGAGGCATGTCATGCGAAGGTTATCAGTTTTACACAGAAGTGGAGGCATTAAAGACAGCTGCCATATTTTTATGTTGTGCAGGCCACAGGCAGTAAGTCTGGTGATCTGGGAAGCAGCCGCCCACCACATGCGTGGCTCTCTTGCCCAAGAATTTGAGATATACTGCACTTAGATGTGCTTGCAAAAATTGGTAAGAAATATCTTTTCAACAAATTTGCTTTGAGAAAATAGTGATCTTATTCCTTCTGAGCTCTGCAGGTGATCTGGGAATGCAAGGCAAATCCAGCTCTCTCACTACAAATTGGAATGAGAGGACACAGACAAATGGTGCAGCTCACCACAAGATGACCAGCGCTTTCCAGCATGCGCATACTCTAACAAGGTAGCTGAGGTTTTTTTACATTTGTCACGATCTCTGGATGTTCAAAGTCCACCCAGATGCTTTAACCAGGCAGCAGCAGATGATGTGTCCAGGTATATCCAGAGCTATTGCTTGCAAAGGAAACACCTTCCTTCTGCATACCTCCAGTTTCCCATCAGGTCTAAAGTCACAAAAAAACCCCAACCCCAAAACCCATTCATATTAAAATTCAGTTCTGAATCAGGCACTCACCATGGCATCCATAAAAGGGAAGGCAGCAAGATAAAGGAAGGCCCTCCGCGTTTTACTTCCCACTGATTCATCCACATGGTGCAGCTTATTAATAATGTAATACCCCAAATCGCTATATGCTGTGGAGAAAGAAGAAGAGGAATGAATAATAAAGGTTACCTATGCACTCTGGGTAAGATACTCAGAAGCACCTGAAAGACTGTGACGTCTAGGAGCTCAGACATGCATCCACTTAGCAAACAGCTGCAGGGGCTTCAGGATATTACAGCCTCACCAGCTGCTGTTTATGAGTAAGGAGTGCTCTCATGGTTCTTTTTCAAGTAACCTTTGGCAGAGGAGTGATAACAAATGGCTGGGTTGGGAGGTGGGTATAGTAAGTGTCACATCTGTTTCCTAAATGAACACACTGCTACTCCAGAAAATCTACTGCTCTTTCATTAACTCAAGACTCTGTTCGAAAAGCTGTTTTCACCAGGCATTGTGTATTTCATGGGCTGTAGTACCTTATAAATACTGAAACCATCTACAGCCAATGCATTCTCATGACGTTACCTGTAAACCTGCCCACAGCTGTAAAAGGATATACTACGAATTGCGAAGACGTGCAACAAATCACACTCATTATGCCTCTCCTTGACTCCACCTAATGATCACCTCTACTGGGACCTGTCAGGGCACTGCGCAGTTTACTGGACAGTCCCTGGGCAGCCTCGACCAGCCTTAGTTTCCTTCCTTATCTAGAGCCGGCATCTCAGGAGTCACAAGTCAGAAAAGGGCACTGCTGGAAATCAGGGGCTTGCCACTTCCGATCGCTGGTATGTTGTTTTGCCATCCTGTTTCAACCCAAGACGGGAATTTTTAGTGTTGGGCAACATGCCTCTTGCCAGGTCTGTCTTCCCAAGTTGTTGGGTTGAAGACAGCACAAATGCAGGGACTTGCCACAGGTCTCTCTAAAGAACTGCTTACGTCTCTGTTATTACCCATGTTATCCAGCTGTTTTAATAAACCCAGAGTCCTCCCCATGACCAGGAATAATGAAGAGCTAGCTATGACTGGAGTCTCTGAACTATGGGGACTTAAATAATACGGCACAGTTAAATAATCCAAATAGCTTTTAACCTTTTATAAACCATGTTCTAGACCTGCATATTATTATGTAGTTTCCTCTATATGCTTGTAATAGCTGCTAAAAGAATGGTTAGGTTGTAAAGTCAACCTCCCAACACAAGTAATGGCAGAATTACTTGTGCCTGGGGAATTTTACCTCAGTTCTCTTCCACTTGTGTCTTTTCTAAGATAATTATTTCAAATGTGAACATCTATCTGATTTTCCATTTATAACAACTCTATTAAAATATTAAAGACCTTCATATAGGGTGTTTCAGGAAAGTTATCCTTTTCATGCATGCAGGTCACGTAATCAGATCGACAATTGCTAACACTAGTTTTTCAATTCAATCTTTTTAGCCTAAAACTAACTCTTGTAACTCATAAACAGTGTTTGGAAGCAATTAAAGAGGAGTCACTGTTTTCTGATGGCTTAGGGATACAGCAGTTAAAAGGTTAACAGGACTGAAAAGCCTTTTTAAGTCCGAACAAGACAGAGTAAACAAGCTAGTAAAAAAGGTGGTATGACAGCACTGGGAACAGGCATGAACCTCATTCCAGATAATCAGGACTGCCCAAAAGATGCTAAAATGTTAAAAACACTCATTCCCTATGCTGGTCCCTATCTATATGTCTTTCATCCAAGCTATGAGAGACTCGCAGCCTCTTGTCCGCCCAGTAATCCCCAAGTTGCTTAGCTATCCTCCTGAGGCGCTTCCAGCCTTGTTTCCCTTTGAATGGGATTATGGAAAATCTTTGAAACAGGATTCCAACCTCTCCTGAGTCCAGGGAGGCCAGTTTAGTTCTTTAAGTGTTTATGTGCTTCTTGCAGTCCAGTTATACATCAAGCACAGCCTCTTTTTATTTTTGCATGAATATCCATACACCAATTTTTGCTCAGTATTTTGAAAACTCTGTTATTCATGGATTTTTGTGTGGTAAGTCCTTGTGCAAAGCCACTTTTACAGCAGGGCACTACATGGATGCTTCTGAACTGACTTATCCGAATGAAGGAGAAGTTTGGAGGGCACGTGAGGCAAGCCGCATGTGAGGGTCAGATTCACTGAGCTGTCTCTTTGGTCCCACTGAAGTTGCTTTACACTTCTACACAAAAACTTAAAAACTGCCGCAGGAAACACAGCAGTATAATTCCCCGCACGGGGACTGACAGAATCAGAGTCCAGGCGCTGAGGAACCTGCTCCTGTGGAGGGCCCTCCACCAGCAGTGCAGTGCTGGGAAGATAGCATGCCGCACAAGCCACCCCCAGTGCTCTCCATGCACTTCACCCGCTGGACTTCTGCTTTAAAGGAAACTTTTAAACTGTTTAGAAAGTGAGTAATAAGTAATTTTTTTGGCCCTAAAAAGCCACTGAGATGTTTAAATTTTTTTTTTTTTTTAAGTTTACTGTCACAGAAAAATGAGAGAATCAGAGGGTACAGAGGCTGAGCTACTCTCACTTGTAGGAACAGACAGTTCACCACAGGGTTGTAGTTGATTGGCAGGACAATCTCAAGGGACTTATACCACCACAGTCCACAGCACCACTTTTTTAGGATTTCTAGGGATATCAGTGCTGTGCTCTGTAAGTTATAAGATTCTTTCTTCTTCTCCCTGCCCCCCCAAAAAGCCTAACTGTACTTTTTATGTGATTTTGATTTTAAAATCGTAATGGCTAAACTTAAAAGATAGTTTTAAAACAGTCAACTATTTTTTTCCCCATGTCAGTGAAAGCACACAATCACTTTTGCTGTTGTCAGTGAATGTTTCCATCCTCAGAAAGAAGGACTCAGCAAGCTGAGATTTACTGACAAATATATAGGCATATGTTTCTGAGCTGTGACTAAAGCAATTGCTGATGCAATTAGAACTTAACCTTGGCCAACCTTACAAACTTATTACAAAGCATGGTACAAAATTAATAACAGAGCTGAAGAGTATTACATGAAGCTAAAGCAGATGGCTCTTCCCATTCCTTGCATCATTTCAACCAAAACAGAGAAGTCCATGTCCAAGACAAACTGCCTGTTTGCTCTCTTCTAATACTTCATTTATTTTGATATGTCTATGGATTAGTTTTGCTACATCATTTAAGCAGGAATTCTTGCTTTTTTCTTTTCCAGTTGAGTTTAAGACCCAGAAGCTTAAGGAATGACACTGAAAAACTGCATACCTAATTGGATCTCCACTTCCCTACACTGATTTCTCCATCTAACAAGCCGACTGCCAACACATAAACTTGAGACATTTTTGAAACAACAGAAAACACTCTTAATGGTGCCAGCAGTCTCAAACAAATAGTTGTACCATAGTCATTTTGGAATTGTCTACTACCCAGCATGTTGTACGCACATCATAAAGAAAACAAAAAGAAACTCTCTTAGGAAGTGATACCATTTACTTCCAGACACAGAGCTACATATGTCAATATTAGCTTTACTAGAGGAAAAAAAAATCAAAAAATTTTTTTGGGTTAAAGTGTGTTCTTTTTAGATGCATTCCATTTTCATACTTGGCTGCCAGTTTTAAAAATGAACTTGGAGACTTGAGAAGTAAAAATCTATTCTGCTGCTTGTCAGAAAGATGGCTCATATGGCCAAAACTGGTGCTGGTTAGGATTTTGTTCAGCTAAGTGATTTGGGCAGATAAGAAAATGCCAATCTGAAAAAAAACCCAACCCCCCAACCCCCCCAAAACCTGAACAGCAAATCTTCATTTGGAGATGGCATAGGGTACATAGATTTCTTTATGTCTTTGATTAGCCAGACTGAAAGTAGAAGCAAAAGCCTGTGTCCCCCTTGTAAAAGCCCAGATGATCAGAGTGTTTTAGACTGTGATTTTTTTGCTCATAGTAATAAATGAATTTAAAAAAAACCACGCTTAGGAGCATCTTAATGCAGACTGATTACTGCAATCATCTTTTTCTGTGCTCAGCATTAGTTCCAAAATTGCATTGGTTGATTTTCCCAAATCTATCAATGACCAATGGTCTCCGAAATATCTTTAGGTAGGCCAACATCTCGTAAGTCTCAAAATTAGCCTGTTTTAACTTAAAAAACAGTCATTGCTATCCTAAAATCCACAAATGCTTTGGTCATAGGCTTTCTTCGTTCTTCCCTTGCCCTGAATACCTTGCTGATAAGAAACTGCCCCACTTAGGGACCCACTTAGTATGGGGGGCTCACCAGCAGCACCATGAAACGCAACGTTATGTTAGCGTAACGTTATATAAATGAATTCTCTCCTCTGTCAAGCTGACAATTTTGTAAGAAGTCAAAAATATGTACAGACAGGCTTAACATCTTGAATCCTTTCTCTTACAGCCCAAAATTCCCACCAAAAGCCAATCTCTGAAATAATGAGACGCTTTAGACCCTGGCTACGTAGCGAACTGCCCACCAGCAAACCCTAACTGGTGGCAGTCGCTACGCCCAAAATAGCACAAGGGAAGGAAGGCAGCATACTATCTTCTATTTCCAGATCAGAACTGAAACAGCAAATGCAGGAATACTGTACTGACCAAGGTTTGTAGCAGCATTATAAGTGGGATGAGAATACGGTTTCAAATCCCTTTGGTCAAGTCAACTTGTTTCTTCGTTCTTACTGCTACCTGTACAGGGGAGGGATAGGAACTGTTGGTGAGGACTTTGCAGTTGTTCATGGGAATGTGGTGGGATGATAACTTAGGGACCCAGAGCTTGCAACTGTGAGTTTCAGTGGTTTGGCTCAGCCAGTCACTCCCACAGAGGATGGCGTTAGCCCCTGTGGGGGAGCAGTAGTGGGGAGCTGGTGCTGAAGAAATAAAGTATGAGTCAGGTGGGTGAAATGGTCTGTTTTGATATTTTAAATGCGTAGAGGCTGCTGTTTGTGAGGACCTGTGTCTGCAGACTGCAAATAGTCTCTATCACAGTTGGAAATGCGGTGATTCATTGTGGTCACTGTGTTTCTACCACCACTTGTTTTCTTCCTTCTGACTTTTGGTACTCCTCCTTATTTCATAGAGCTTTTTGTTCCCTGTTCCTTCCTGGGCTTTGACAGTCCACAGCAGACAGTCATGTCATCTTCCTTAGCCCCATACACATGGCATGTGGAAGAAATTCAGTCCCCTGAGTGCTATTTGTTTCTGGTTTTCATCTGCCGAGCATCAGTAACCTGTATTTTTGTCTCCTGTAGATAGTCTGTGATAGGCTTGCAGCTGCTGGGGAGTAGCTGCAGGTCCTAGGAGGCTGCCTGTCTGTCATTGGACTCCTTCTCTTCCTCCTGCTAGGCAGGTTGTGCATCTGTGGGTCAGAGAATAATAATCAGGATTTGAAACATGTTCAAAGGAAACTTGGAACATAAAACTTGGCGACATCACCCAGGCAATTGGTGCTAGAATCTGACTAACTCTGTTCTCTCGGGCACTCTGCCAGTCTCTGCTGTGGCCTTTGCATATTTTCAGGCACAGACAAGTTAAGATACTAAAAAATATTTTGCAGTCTGCCACCATAAACAGCTGAAAGATTGTGTGAGGCCCTTTAATTCAGGACCTTAAAGCATGGTAAGTACAGCCTTCTCTCTTCTTTTTTTCCCAATATCTGCAGAGAGGACATTTTGGAGGTTCTGAACTTAGCTGGGCTCTATTTCCAGGCAAAGGCAAGAAACTTATCTGGCATGCTTTTCAAATGGCTGCCCCAAACAACTCCCTTCAATAAAAAGTCCCACATGGAAAATCCAGCTACATACTTCACCTGGAAATTTGATAGTTGTACTTTAAATTTTCTTAACATCTATCATAGCTTAAAATAAAATGTTGGATGACTAGAAAATATTTCTTTATCCAGCTGGCAAAGCCAGAAACTTTGACCAGCACTGGCAGGAAAACAAGCAAGCAACTAGAACAGCAGCTCTGGGGGCTGAAGAAACATTCCAGGCAAAGAAATATGAGAGCCAAATGTACAAATGGCCCAAAGTTTATAATACTGACTCAGTAAAGCAGCCTCAACTGTAAACATATTGAAGAAGGGAAGAATAGATACTGGTGAATTAAATTCACTTGAATGTATGGATTCAGCTTATAAAATCAGCCACAGCTTATCCCTGGCACAGGGCTAGTGAGGCACTACTGTAAGCGTTTATTATAACTGCAACATAGAGTAAAGGTAGACAGCACAGGGTTGCCATATCAGTGGTGGAATAAAAGACATGATGGTCAGACAAACTGGAGTGCTTGGGAGGCACATAAAGCTGGTGAATATAGCTGGCAGCCTGTTAAAGGATAAGAGCAGGGGGCATTTGTGTTTACCAGGTGGCTCTCGTACCTACTCGGGCAGGAACTACATGCTGACCAGCAGTATGTGCTGCTCTTGAGATACTAAGAGCTGATAATGAATGCTGCCTCACTTCCAGGCCACTCCGTAATTTCACGGCAATTCTGCATATTGCCATCACACTCGCGTTTCCCATCTTTTTGCAATGGAATGACCCTCTACTGCTGGTCATCCAACTCAGTCCTACTGCCTGTCAACCAACACATGTCTCCATAGGCTGTTGCATTACGTCCCTCCTCCCATCCCTTAGAGCTCCCAGATTTTAGGATTGTACCTGTTGAATGCAACACGCTCTCTGTTTCTTCCTCCAGCGTCTCCTAGTCCTCGTTGCTGAGGTCCAGAGGCTTCAGCTCTGTGGAATGAGCCAGATGATGCCAGGAATCTGGTGCAGTTCTTGAAGGGGATGAAGTTAAAATCTTCCAGGTCACATGCCTTTTTATTGTTGTGGTACCGGCTGATGCTTGGGTTGATACCACATTTCTCCAGGCTCTTAGGGACTGGCAAATCCTGTGTCTGCCTTGCCTTACTTTTTATCTTCAGTTCATATCTGCTTGAGTATTTTCTTTGCATCAGAGTAAACTCAGGGAGCTGGTCTCAGTTTGACATAAAGTGCTCTTAGCAACTGCTTCTTCTCTTATAGATTAATTCAACAGAAGTGGATGATGACTAGTGGTAGTAGAGACTAATAGCTGATATTTCCATGAGGATGCTGGCACCTACTTGCTTAGAGTTTTGTACTGTGAAATACATAGCAAAGGGACAGGTACAGAGGGAGTACACCAACAATGCCACTGAGTTCTGACAAACAGACCTACCAAGCACACCTTGAAGTCCTGCTAAACCCATTTGGGCAGATACTGCTAGTTGATTGTCACTACCTAACAGTAAGACTGAGCTATCAGCTTCATGCAACCTGTTAACCTTGCCGAAGTTTTGCCTACACACCTGACTGAAAGAGATCAGCAGCACATTGATCCGCCCAGCAGGCAACCCCTGGAGGTGGAATCTGTCACTTAACAACCTATTTAAAAAGTAATAAAAATTGCGTGGATGGGCACGACACCAGCTTAAGAGATTTAATCCCTTTTGCATCTCCTGTTGCACTTACAAATGAAATCTTATGCCCACGGATTCATCAGTTTGAAGAACAGGCAAGGGAAGCAAATTAAAAGACATATTAATTAGACAAGAAGTGACCTTACCTATTAAGGTATGAAATACAGCAGCTACAGCGCCAGCCACAACCATGCACAAAACTGCTTTGGTCCTGTCTCGCTTGCTGTTCACAAACACCAGGCCTACATTTTTGAAGTCACTCATTGGACCCGTGAAGAACTTCATCAGGGAGTACGCCAGCCCATAGCTGGCCAGCATTTCCACAGCATCTTCCTTGACAGCAGCGATGCCCCTATTCAAGGCCTGTTGACAGACAGAAAGAGAATATTATGTAGCACATGTGGGAGTATATCAAACCCAATATTCTGCAGCTGGTTTCTGAAGGAACAAGCAAGTTCAGCTCTTGTTGTTTTCACCCCAAGCTGGACCTTATATCTCTGGGTTCAGCAGCAGTAACTTGTGGCTTGTGACATAGACAACTTCATCATTTCATATGGCCAGTAAGTTCAAGTCAAGTAGACCTGAAGATTAACTGTATTGTAGGAACTAAGGTAAATATCTATTTCTAAAGTATATAATGGAACTCCTGCTATACCAGAAGTCAGTCTCCTTCCTTTTTAGAGTAATTTTATGACCGGATAATAATCACGGATAATACGAGAACATTTAAATGCCACTTTGAGGCCTTAGTCCTGAACTGAACAAAGCACAATCCTTGTAGGCCACCTGTACAGGTAAAAACTCTGACATCATTATATGCTGAAATTTCAGGAGCTCGAACTTTTTTTCAGGGTAATGAGCTTTTTACTACATTCCATGAAACTGTTGTGAATAGCTGATACTATTCTATCATGTTTATTATGAAACTGGGCCAAACATGCAAACAACTAAACATATCTGTTCTCCTTTCATGTATTTCACAAGGTCTAATCCTATATTCATTTACATCTCCTTGTAGCATATTTAAAAAGAAATATAGCACAGGTATTTCAAGACATATTAAGGTTCAACTAACCTACTAATTCATTCTAGGTCCATATTTAGGAAATGAATAACTGAGAATCAGATAGATTGTTTTTATGACTAAGGTGAACCATAGAAAAATGTGTAACTGCTTCAGGTTCCAGCGTGCATCAAAATGCTTCTAAAATATTGAATAAAAATGACAGAATGATAAATTTTATCTGCAGTGTGACAGCATCAATCATCTGATATATTCAGCAAACAGTTAAAACAAGATTTTATTCAAAAAGCATGAAGGATGAAATACGTTTAGTTTTCACAAGTATTTAGCTCCTATGGGTTACAGATGATGTGTGCTGACAGGGCCATGGCAATGAGGCCAACCAGGAACATCTCTCCAACCCACTCTCCAAATCTCAGTCTATCCACTTATGCAGCAGTTCTACTACTGCTTTTTCTGAATGAGCAAACCAGGCAGAGTACCATCAGGTTATCATGGTGAAGTCCTTCCATTTCAAATGTAAGCAGAGTCTTTTTGTTGCAGCCTTTTGACTTTTTTCCCCCTTCAAAGACCATCTAAGCAAGCAACTCCCATTGACTTAAAAAGAAACAGCATCCCCATAGCAGAAATGTGCATTTTTCCTATTGTTCTTTTCCATTCTTTCTGTGGGATGTGCTTAATTTTTGAAACTAAAGCTGCACTGTCAACATAGCAAAAAGCTGTAGAAAATACCAACTTCTCCATCCTTGATATCTGCTATATCTCTCTCTTGCAACGTGCTCTAACCTGAACACCTGACGCTCCAAATGTTTTAATTTGCCTTGCTCCAGTTTGTCCCCTCCTGAAAATACCATGTGTTAGATATGGAATATCTGCAGCTGCTATACGCAACCTTTTCTGGGGTATAGATAATTCCATCTATTGCATCGATAAGAGTTCAAATTATATTTAATCTGCAGATGCCAAAACCACTAGTGAGTGCCTAAAACTGTACTCAAACAATTTGTGGAAAAGACTGTAGCCACTGGAAGGAATAGTCAAGTTCAGCTGTCTTTTGTGATGATGCTTGTGATGACGTTCTAATTGATATCAAAGTGTATACAGTTATAATATTTTCATTTAAACTTCCTAAAGATGCTAAATCTCCCTGCTGCTGTTGTCAGTAATAGGCAAATAGCCTTAGATTATGCCATACAGAGGGTTCCTTGATCACACCTTTCCCCCCTTCTTTTCTGTTGTCAACAGTGAAGTACTTCTGGCAGCTTCAATTTAAAGAGAAACAGCAAACCAACTTCAGGTAGTCTGGTTTAAAAGCTTCTCGTCATGTGTAAACAGCTGAATTGTTGCCAGCACAGTTTCACAAGCACAAGTGCTTCCTTCCTGGTTTGCACCACTACTGAATACCCGAGTCTGTGGAGGATGGTAATCCACTACTGACAAGGTCCCTGGAATAAACGTGGCTTTAAGAAATCACATTCTGTCAAGAGGTATGGCACTATGATCTCTCTACAGAGAGACAATCTTTGCCAAGCCAGTGAAACTAGCTCTGTGTGACTTTGGTCCTGGGGTTTCCACCTAAGTAGGACAGACAAAGACTTAGGCACTCCTCTTTCTTTCCTTCTCTGGTTTTACAGGCTGAGTTCTGATCTCTTTTGTGTGAACAAATGACAGACACGTAGATATTTCTGAGTAATTTTCCCCAGTGACACACTGTGTCAGGTGTGCCAGGTAAACTGGCAAAATCCAAAAGGGACATTTGTAAGAGGTGTGTTGCCATTAATTTGTACTCCCGTGGAACAGTTGGCCGACATGATGAAATACTTCAGAGGCTAGCCCTGAAAAAGAAATCCTCCTAAATGCTTCTTTGGAAAGTTCCTTAGGAAATGAACAGTCAATTGGGCTGTGTACAGATGGTTTAGCTTCTGTAGCTTTCTTCTTTTTCACTTTAAGATGACAATGCAAAAGGTTCTTCATCCTCAACTTCTAAATGCTATATGAGAACTTGTGTAGCTTTTCTACCTCATGTACCTTAAAATAGTTTTGCTATTGAAGCTGCTGATGTCATATTTGATATCCTTAAGTCCACAAGAAATCCCAGATACCTGATAAAACTGCTTTGGGTGCAATATGAAAGACACAGGCACTTGATCTTTCACAGCATGCCAGCCATGCAGTTGGTAATCTTCCAGTCTAATTTCCTATTAGATTTCCAATTAAATCTCTCATAAAGGAAGAAAAATATAAACCAGGGCAAGGTGTCCATTTTTTTTATCTGACACAATTTTGTAGACATTTTGTGTGAACAAAAATCAATAACAAAATTTAATCAGTAGCATCTGTATTCCATATTTCTTTCACACACAACAGAGCATATCTCTACAAAGATTTGTGTAGCTTGTCAACAAAATTACACAGAACTACGTAGTTGTAGTAATAATAATAAACATCACAATACTTAATATAAGAAGTTAGCTTGATCATACATATTTCAGATGTCATCCTACTTCCAGATTACTTATTCACACCAAACTTGAAGGGAGAACTAGGAAATCCAGATACTAGAAGGAAGACTACTGGAGATGGCAACGTCTCCTGAGTTTTAATGAATAGCTAACCTAATATGGTAGTAGGTGAAAATGTCACTGTAAATCGCTACTCATCAAACCTGATTAAAACAAAGCCACCAACATTGCTGACCCTTCCTTTCGAAATAACAGAAGAAAGCACAAAGTACTTCCAGGCTGAGCACGACCTGGTAGGTATACGAACAGGTTAGTTGAAGTAAATCATATTCCTAAAACACTTCTCAAAAGGGCAGCCGCCAAGATCTACAGCTGCTTCTATGCAACGTCTTCTATAACATGTTATCACTAGAAAGATGAAATCTTTGCCAGAGAACCCGGTAACAACCCCTTGAGCCCTTCTTTATGAAAAACTGTCTGCTGTCTCTAATGTTCACTAAAATCAGAGAGGATTAGCATTTTTAAATTCCCACCCAAAAGATTCAAATCAGAGCAAAACCAAATAATGCACTTAATGACATTTCCAGCCGGTAACCAGATCTTTACAATTCGGTACTGCAGCTGACTTTATACTCTTAGAAGGAACATATGAGACCTTTATCAAATTTCTAGGACATGCATAATGGATGAATCAACAAACTTTTGCAGGCAAAGGCAGTGATTTAAGAAGCAACAGTTGTAAGAAAAACATCAAGGGTCTTGTCCTATTTTGCATGAGGTTTCAGCACTATTCTCTAATGTTGGCAGAAAAGGTTTGGTTCCAATCTACAGCTACACACCTCTGTTGCCAAAAATTCAAAGTCCGTCTGTTAAGCTGGTTCTATAGAGTTTGACCATTTCTCACATGATCCTTCTCTACCTGAGACTACTGGATGACTGATGTTTTATTTTGTATTGGATTAGACATATAAAAGCATAAAAAAATCCACTGAGAAAGCCACGCCTATTGTATATGTTTTCTTCTGCTTTTAAAAACGTTTTATTACCTACGTAGTGCATACAATTTCAATAGTCTGTATCTAACTAGAAGGGCACATGTTCTACTTCATTTGAAGTTAACTATTGACTATGCAGGCAATACTTGACCAGTGCATGTGTTTCAAATAAGAGCAAGTAAAATCCAAGAAATGTAATTCTTGTCAGTCCTAAATTTTGCTTATCCTGGGAAAGCAGACTGTGACCTAGTGGAAGCTGGCACGTTCCTAGAGCTTGTGTTAAGCTGGGACACTGCCTGATATGTTCTCAAGTATGTTCTAGCTAGTTATCTACCTAAGGGTGACATCAAAAACCCGCTCAGTTTGACAGTAACGTGGCCAACTGTATGTTCGGTTCAGTGAACATTTGTAAGATGTTCCCCCTCGCCCTACATCTTTCCTCCTATCTGCCCTCCCCTAAGAAAATGGAAGAGACCCAAACTATCCTGTTAAAGAGCAAGCTGACGTAGGGGACGGTCTTTCTCCTGTGTCAAATAATCTCTCTCTTGATGATTGTTGGCTGAGTTTTCATTTACCAAATCCTGTCACATTGAAATCTTCAGTATCAAATGCACCAGCTGGCTCTGGCTGTTCTGCCTCCCCTGTCACCGCTGTGGGAACTGCACTGCCAGAGGGACCCCCGACAGATGCGATGCTCTGTAAGCATGGCATAATCAGCCCACTGTGTTGGTGCTACCTGAGCATTATCCCACCTGCATCTCTGCTTCTGGCTGGGTTTCTCATAAAGGCAGGAGCCACTGGTGAGCAACTTGAGACAAGTAGCTCGTGCTCTGACACAGGTCTGTGTAAGACTTCTATGGACATAAGACACAGGAGTGGGAGAAAATGGGGTAAAGATAGCACGCACACATTTATCCTGGCACAAAAGGATTGTCCAAATGTAGTGTATGAAGAGCTAGCCCTGAAGGGGTAGAGGGAGTCTGACCTTGTAGCTTGAAAATGGTGACTGAGGAGCGTTCATTGTTTTGGGCCTTTTTTTTCTCGTTTTGTTTGAGGTTGTTTTGCAACACTTTTACCCCAATTCCGTATCTCTAATTTTGAGTCAGCGTCTATTGTAGATCCTGTGTCAGATGATTGAAATGCCATCTGAGGTCAATTCCTATTAGCCCACTAATTAAAATACTTGACTTCCCCCTTGCCCCCTTACGAACACTGGCCATAAGAGAACCCCCTCAGGCTTTCCCTGTCCACAGCGCTGCAAGTGCTGACATCTGTTCAACACACCGAAATAACCCCAGTCCCCAGCAAGAGATGACAGCCCTGAAACCAGTCTGAAGGAAGAAGAGACACCCGTCCTGAGAGAGGGACACCTAGACACCCCTGTGGTATATGGCCTCTCTCTGGAGAGGCCATCCTTGGAAGAGCATTAGGACTGCCCTGAAAACGAGAGCTGAAGTTCTTCTGTCTCTTGCTGCTTGCTTTCTAATTCCATATAAACTGGAAATGCAGGGCGGGTGTCATGGCTTTATCTTAAAAAAATGTTAGCGTAGCAAAATTTCAATCGAGTTTCCTCTGTCTGCTTAAGTAAGGAGAACATGGCCTAGAAGAAAGCCCATGATACCCTGTGAAACAAGATCCAAGCCATGAAGACTAGAATGCAATCAGCAACATTTTATTTTTTCCCCATTCACCCTCCTGAGCAGCAATGAAAAGCAAGAATGACCACTTTTGTGAGATTCCTACTCTTATCTGAAATGCCTGCTACTCTGCAACCGTGATCGGGGTCCCTGTTTTACTTGTTGTCACAATCCACTCACTAAAGTGTGAGAGGGAAAGTGTGTCCTGGGAGGAGTTTAAATAAAGACTCTAAATCCAAATAACATAATTCTAGAGCACTCACTGCTTTCACTCGATCTGGGATACATCAGGGAACAGCACTTTTTACCAGCACAGCCAGGAGGCATAGGAATAATTAGGGCAGCAGCAGCAACAGTGAAGATGGTGAAAACGGGAAATCCTTCCCACTGCAAGAACTAAGGCAGAGGAGGACATGCTGGGGAGCTGGAAGAGTAGCTACGGCACACTGCCCTTGGGCACCTACTGCCTGCGAGTAGATTCATGCACAACAACCAGCACAACAGGACAGAGAATAGTACATAAACCCACAGGGAGGCTGTGGAAGATAATGGTGCATGACCATGGGAAAGAAACCAGACTCAGTGAAGCCAAAACGTGCCTCGTTTAAAACTAAATTTGGCAAAGTGCCAGAATATTTACGACAGGGAGTGATGTTGGAGGGGTGAATCAGTTGCTCCAGATGGTTATCTCCCCAGGGGACCTGGATAACACTGATCCCGAAGCCAAGAGAGCTATGAGCCATGACGGTGGGAAGCCCGTCAGGATGTATTCCCCAGGTAGTGTCTATTGAACAGGAATGGCTGACACCTGTATGAAGGAGACCTATTCCCTGAGGTGAGACCGTAACCATGAACTTTTCCTGGCCTTTTTTAGGCAAGCAGTGCCTGTAGAGGCACAGGACAAACACAAAACGAACAGGCCAGAGATACTCCCCTGCATTATGGCTTCCCTGGTACCCTCTGGCTGATGCTAATCAGTTGTTCAAAATGTATTTAAGGAGAAACTCGCACGGGAATGCTTTGGTCTCAAAGCAGTATGAGAGCTTTTCATTCAGGTTTCCCTGGGAGCTCATCCACAAAGGTAAGAAGCATTTGTGATTATGTTACAGAAGTACGGCTAACTCCAGGCTGAGTTTATTTATCTTCAGATCTTCTTCGTGTGGAGGCCAGAGACTCATTTTCTCTCAAAACCTACTTCTGTTTCTAAGCCTATGAGTATAGACAAATAAAATTGAGACATAAATTGAGACACATAAAACTAGGAGAAGGTCAGCTCCCTGTCTCATCAAAATGCCCAGTGGAATAGCTATAATTTCTTTACCAAATTCGTTTTTGATTACTTTTAAGAGGTAGAAAGCACTGGGGAGGACACAAATGCATATCACATGTACCTACACACACAGAATATTTGCCTTAGGAGGACACAAATGCATATCACATGTACCTAGGCACACAGGATATTTGCCTTAGCACAAGTGATACACTATCTGCAACAGTGCTCCTGCTTCTGTTTTTAATTTCTCACAGAAACAGGCTCAGTTCTCTTCCTCACATTATACCCCCAAAGTAAAAAGTAAGCTGATTTACTATCAGTTGCATATTTCATAAAATCACATTTTCTCATGTTTATAAATTAAATCTCTGCAAGGACTGTTATAAGACTTGTTTGTATGCACACAGCAAATTTAATCTACACAGGTCCCATACCTGTCAGTGTCTCACAACTCTGGCATACTGCGTTTTTATTAGCATTATCTCAGTCTCTGCTGAAATACTCCTTGCATCTCACTCCTCCTGAAATGGAGATTGCCACTTTCTCCATGATCACACCTTCTCACTGAGCTCCAAAGCGCACAGACAGGTTCGGGTTGGAAGGGGCCCTTGGGGGCCAGCTGAGAGCGCTGCCCCAGGCTGAACATCTGGGAGATGTCGTAGAGGAGACCCCACACCTTCCCTGGGCAAGCACCCTGAGAGGCCACCCTCACCCTGAACCTTAACATGTAACCAGAACTGGCATCTGAAGAACCACGGCCACCTCTGTCGCACGTTAAAACACACCCTCAGGCCAGCAAAGGCCACGCTGCTAGCATTGGCCTGAATCTCCATTTCTCACATTTCCCCTTCCTTTCCCGAAGGATCTTTTGGTTCATTGCTCTGTACCACTTCTCCTTGCTGCTTCAAAGACCTGCTCTGTTCCACTTCTTGCTTTCACCAATGATCTCGTCCTTGACAATAACTCACCTCTGTTTTCACCTCATGGCAAGAAATTATTTAACTCCATTTGCCTTCCAATTTTCACCCTTCCTGTTCTGCTCTTATTGGCTTTTTCATAGATATAACTTACAGTAGAACAGTATTTTTCAGTAACTTAGATGGTGTATTTGTTTTTTGTGTATTTCTAAGTTCATGCACTGCATATGATGCTAGGTTCTTGCTTTCTCATTTTTTCACATATTATAAGTAGTTCTCTTAAGGGGTACTTTTTAACATAAGGTCACCTCACACTCTCAATTACAAGATCCTGTATATAGGCTAAGTCTGTTTTTCCCCCTTGAAAAAATCAGCCTAGGCAAAGATCCAAATTGGAAAAAAAAAATCCAAGCAAATACTTTTGTCAATTGCAAGAACAGGGGAAATTAATGAGGTTTGTCCCTGGCTTTGTAAATTTTTTAACTATTTTCCTTAAACTTTTAATGTTAAAAATATCTTAATGCATGCAGCATTTGGTGAAAACTTCTGATACTTGGCAGAGGCTATCAAAAGCGCCTTTAAAACAGACAAAACTTGGCCAAGCATCTGCAAGGTATGAGTTGTGCAGGTCCAGTAGAACTTGTTAAAATACTTTAACTGCACAGAAATCTTGTCTATATTTCAGGTGTGCCGAGTGTGCTCCTGGGCATTAAGCTTTGAGCAGTGAAAGTGAAGCACCACACAACAGAGACCGTGTAGGTTCAAGTCCTTAAGGTACCATGAGACAAGGAAACACTACCTCTATCATTAGCTCAAAGCAAAAGGGAAAGCATTTCTCTTTCCATAGACTGAAGCTGCAGTACCCCACGAAGACTTCTTTCTCTCAGGAATTGTGAGGTCGTTTATTCTCCCATCTTGGCTCTTGTGGAAAGGACCCTGGAGGCCAGATCTGTAAAACGTACTTTTACTGGTTCAGCTTTCTTATTTCTGTACACTTTCCACTCTTTGTTAGTGATTAAGATCCCGTGTCCTCCTACATGGAAGACAAATAATTTGCATTTCCTCTCAATTCCCTCTCCACGTGGAATTTAAGGGATGTAATAATTCTACCCAGCAAACTCTGCAAGAGCAAACAATCAAATTCAAGGCTGTCAATACTGCAGTAAAATATCTTAGCACCATCGCATATACTATCCTACAACTTGATGGCTGCTCCAGAGATTACCCTACTGCTGCTATCGTTTACAGAGTTACTAATTTTGCCACAGCCAGGACTGGTAGTCAGCTGGGAGAGCGGAGTTACTTTGTCGGAGTACGGCCATGCAAATGGGTATTTTGGGGTTTGGTGTAACAAAGCAGTGGAAGCCTCCCAAGATGAATGTCCTATGAGAGGAACTTTCTGTTAAATCAGCTGCTGACCCCTTTGGGAAATAAACCCTTGAGACAGTTCAGTGACAGATATCCAGGCTGTTTTGATTGCAGAAGATGGTGAGGTTCAGCCTCAGTGACAATGTGAAGGATGGGACCAAAATGGTTTCAGACAATGGTGCTGTGAGGAAGGACACTCACTGTGCAAAAAGAGTTTTTTTTCCTTAAATCACTCTTAGATGTGACTAAATCGCAAGTTAGTTACTCAAAAGTTAAAAATGTCAGAATGAGGGGGGACTATCTTTTGTTGTCTGCCCCTCCCTCCCCAAGGGTAGTTCAAATTCATCAGTAACCAGCACCAGACCAAAGTAAGTGTAGCTTGCAAACTGCAACCCCTCTCCTGTCAGTGGGGCTCCCCTAGTCATTCAGAGCTCTCTGGAACTGTCATCACATACGTCTGCTAGGCAAAATATGCGAAGCAACCAAGCCTCTGCCATTTAATGAACATTACTTGTACATGAGGAAAGGCTAAAGCAAACTGAAGCAAGTGTCTGCAGGTTTTGTTCATTCTGCTTGGGTAAATGTTCTCTCTCACTGCAGACAGGAGAGGGAAGGAGCCTGCTGAGCAAATGCACAAAACTCTTGACTCGTCATATAGCTGGGCTTAGAAAGAAGAAAGGCAAATAATTGCAGTTTGGTCTTTCATCCTCCTCAGTACTGCACTATGTAAAAAACAAAAAACCAAAAAAACCAATCTATAAAGTACATGTCAAAGCTACTATGATTACGAAAAATACACATGACCATCAAATAAGGCTTCTGTGCCTGACAAGTGGGAGCTTGCCCAGCTGTCCCTGAATGTGTAGTACAGCCCTACCTTTATGTGTACTTAGTGCACTATGCAATTATCTGCTGTCCATTAGCTTACTCTCAAAGCATTTACCTCCCCATGTGGCCCAGCACCGACTTGTTACTTATGTTCTAGGGCACTGCCCAACTTCAGTGGAGCAGAGCATGTTTGAGGTCTGTGATTTCCATCAGCTGTTGTGTCAGAAGCAGGCAGCACGATGGTTAAGGTCTGTCATTAAGCAGCTGTTCCCTCCAGCGTGTGGCCGGCTAGGCAAAGCACAGTTCGGGCTACACAAAGCAGAGTTTGTTAGGTGTGAGTGTCTGCAATGGCAAGTGTAGAGCTGCCAGATTAGCTCACGTCTTAACTGCTTAGGAGCGACAAATAGAGGGCACCCAAATCACCAGCCGAAATACAAACTTGGTGTTTCTGCTGCTGGAAACACCCATTATAAACAAAGTCCATAACATCGGTAAGAAAACCCTTCATTTGTATCTGGTTTTCTTTCCCTTCCATTCTTATTCTTTGTACCAGCTTTATTAGGATGAGATTAAAGTTATTCAGTCGAACTGGAAACAAACTGTGGATAGTGATTTTCTTTCTCTAGGGCTGGTGAATTTATTGCAAAACATGCTTTGAAGCAGTTCCAGTTGTTACAGCACTTCCCAATACTCCAATACCTGCAGAAAGCAATGGTCTCACACTAAACTAGTAATTCTGCCTCTAGAATTTAACCTAATGTATCTGTTTAAAATAAATGGGAAATGGGTGGTAAAGATGTGGGAATGGAGGAAGACAGAAAAGAGAACAGGCAGACTTTCTCTAAAGTAAATTTTTACTCTCAGAAAATCTAATCTTCTATGTGCCCAGCCTAAGTTTTGAGAACCTTGAACTTCTCTCCCAGTTCTTGCAGGTGGTGGTGACAGGATTGCCTAACATTTCCTTTTAAAAATAGCTCGACTGGTTCTCTCAGTATCCAGTGACCTGAAGTCAACAAGTCAGCTCACAATGAAATTATTGCACATGGGTTTTTCCAGGCAGTGGGCGTACGGAGCACAGATAACTAAAAAGTTTCTCTTGAAATCATGAACTCTTTTTGAAACCCCCTGCCTTTCACAAGGGGAAGCATAGTAATATTTTTACACAAGGAAGGCTGAAAATACCCTCTCATACCTAGAAGAGCGGGAGGCCATGGGAGAGAATCTGATTACTGTTGCTTATGTGATCTCATGGCAGCTGGGAGCCCAATTGCTGCTCTTATAATAAATGGCTTTCCATGATAGTGGAAATACAAGTGAAATACCAATTAATGTGAAATTCAATCAGACTAGATATGCTCTGTCCTTACTGGATTCGACAATAAAGGGGAGAACTGGAATGTATCAATGCTTCAAACTTTTCTTCTGTACTTTTTAGGAACACATAAGTTATGAAGGGAGACAAAAAAAGCATTCTTCCTGAATATACTGGGACAAACCCTAGAGCCTGGAGTTGACTGGAGTAACCTGGCAATAATTAATCCTGTTACATCTTCACCAAATCCTTGGCTAATGCTTCTACTTAGAATTTCTTAACCAGTACCTAGGCAGCCTTCTCCTCGTGGAAGAAGAGACTTGGAAGCACCTATGGAGTTGTAGCAAGCCTTGTAACTTTTATTTCTATGTGTCTGGCAGGTGTGCATCTTAACCAGAAGTGCAGCCAGAAGTGACTTTGTGAGTGTTCTTGATTATGCCAAATATGTGGCAGAATTTGATGCTTTATCTAATTGCAGAGGTGTCTACCCTGGGTTCACAAAATCCAAATTAAAAAAAAAAAACATGTATTTTTAAATCTCTTCCTGCTGAAGAGGTGATCAGACACACAGTGAATGGGTTCCTCCACTAACTGAGGTACTGCAAATGGTGCTGCAGTAACTCTTAAACGGGTTCTGCCGTCTAACAGCATCTCTACAGACACTTTCAGCAACAGAGCACCCACCCTCACAAGACACTTGATATATAAGCTCAATGCTCTCTTAGCCTTGTGTCTACACCAAACTCCCATTTAAAACTATATTTGACATCCTTTCACATTCTTGCATTCCTTATGACCTGACGCAATGATCCCTTCTTATTAAACGTTATTCTTTCAATAGCAATGAACATTTTTCTAGTAGCCCACTCCCTCTAATTCCTTGACTTGAATTGCATAGTTAAAACTTATTAGCTCATTTTCCTTTGTTTTATACAAGCAAAAGACCCTGACTTGTTAAGTTCAGTAAAAACACTGAGGGATTCCCAGAAGCTTAAGCGAAACTGATGCTGAAACATTGTAGTGCAACAGGTAATTTTGCCTAGTAGGTTCTCTGCCTGAGTCACTGGTTTTAAATGATGGATTTCCTTACTCCTGGCTTTCAAAAGTGGTAAGAAATACAGTGAAGATAGACTATCTACCATTCTCCCATGGTAGTACTCTACGTTGTGCAGGGGTTTCACCAGAAGAGCCTCCCACCACAGCCCCCTCGCCCTCAGACCAGTCTTGTTCTGCTTTCTGTGTCATTTAGCACCCTATTTCCACAGTCAGAGGAGATGCAATCTTTTTTCTATCTTCTCCATACCTTTTTTTTTGTCCTGTTGCTGATGTGCAAGGAAGCATGCAGGATGTAAAGCATTAATTCAGCACAGCTAAAATTTATCTCTGAGCTGCTTTAATATGAAATACAAAATTGGCTTCGCATGGGCATCCTGCCAAGACTCTTACCAAGAGGGAGAGAGTAGAGTTGAGTGTCACACTATTGCCGTTGTGGGGATCGAAAAATTGAGCTGGTTTGCTTTGATAGCGTAGTATGGCCTATCAGCTAGTTTTGTTCAGTGAATACTTCACTATGCTTCTCTGTCTACAAGAACAATAGATTGCAATTTATCCTTTGCTGAAATCTTCAATGCCAGAGGACAAAATACAATACAAGGTATGAGGCTGAAAAAAAAAAAAACAGAAGAAAAAAAGACCCTCATTTGCAAAGCCCTGGATGCACAGGTAATAAAAGGACCAACATTACTATGGACAAGCTGATGGTCTCTGTAACTAGCTGTATTTTGCCTTAACAAAACTTGAAAACTTGCGGGGGGGACGACACACAAACCCAAACACAGTATTTTTCTATGATAATCTACCCAAACTACCTGCATTCTGTCTGACCGTACTGACAATTCTGGTAGGGCTTAGCAATAAAGCTGGAAACAAAGGACACATTCAGCTCAGCTTTGGTTTCTGAAACTGTGGGTGTAAATAGCTTACGTAGTATTTTCGGGTCCTCAGAAAAGTGTAGCACAAGAAACTCTAATGGCTTCAGCCTTGAGGCTTAACAGCAGGATTTTAAACCCTTCTTGCACACATATCCTATCCTCATTCATCTGCTCATTTAGAAGCACTGTTTTTCTACCAAAAATAAAATCCACAGCGGATACTTCTTTTTTAAAGCATGTTCAGGCTTAGCAGGGCAGTCAGGCAAAAGTGTTAAGTGCTCCCAAAACAGCTTCTGAAACATGAAGATGCTAAGGCCACCAGCTTGGACCTCAATGGGCGTTCCATCTTGGGGTAAATAGAATGCTGAAGCTCTTGTAGGTGTGGTGCATAACACTAGAATACAAACATTGCAGATGCATGCCAACAGCACCCAGCGATCCTGACAGAACTCTGTTATTTCACTTGTATGGTAGAAAAACTGAAATGAGGATATGCACAGCCACTGTGGAACACTTCTGGGAAGTGCGTGCCAGGAAGGCACAAAGACTACTGAGTCTCCAGGTGCAGGTCAGGAAAAAAACAGTCTATGCTGGTCTTGACAAATAAATTCTTTCGGACATCAGGGGAATGAGATCCTGAAACAGACCTCATAGAGTGGTAGCGGGAGCAAACACTTTGAAGCAGTCAACTCTGGCTGATGTCTTACAACAAAAACCGGAAGGTATGCTTGCAAAGAAAATGAAAATTTCTTGGAGATAATGCCGTGTTATGGTTTTAATCGCTACTCCCTCTGGTCATGCTCCTGCTAATAATCAAATACGTTTGTTCTGAGCAGGCTAGAATAAGAAACTTCTTCATACTAGTCACAGGTCTCAAAGGAAAATTTATAACTGGAGCTAAACCCAGGTTATATTCTGCTGGAATGCAAGAAGTGCTCTAGCTTTGGAACTGCAGTCTAAGACCTGTAGGAGTATTGTGGGATGGTCCTCAAAAGCACTATTATTTGGAAGCAGTGATCCTAAAGAGACAGATATTCAAAACTAGAACTGTAAAAGTACAGTTCTCTGCTCCAGGTATTTAAAGACTTTAGCGATGCTACACAGCACATATCTTTTCTAAACTCTCTATTTGTCCCAAAGAGTCAAAACCATGACTGTGATAAGAGCAAAGTGAAAGCAGGTGTCATGACACCTCTCTTGAATAGTCTAGCCTGAAGGTTAGATGATCTGAAAAGTGCCTTTCCCTCAGGTCACCCCAAATTTACTGCAGGCAGTGAATTTCCCAAAAGTGGTCACTCTACTGCGATGACAGCGTAGGGCAGGATTCTTAACCCCCAGTGAGCTCTGGAGCCCAATTCCCAGGAAAATAGACCTCTACACCTGTTGCTGCTGGGTAACATACAAATCCCAATGGGTTTCAGCAGCAGATTCAGCTTTCTTTAGGTCATCGTGCGCTTTACCGAAGAGCAGTAAGATGGTGGGACAGAAAACAGCTTCTCACTGCTGCCCACCCTCAGACACTTCAGACCTTCTTCACGCTTTTCTCCTTTCACCCTCTCCCTCCTCGACTGCATCCCTGGCAGCTCTCGCTTGGGCGTGGGGCAGGTACATACGTACGTGCTCCACCGCCCGCTGGCTGAGATGAACCCTGGTGGGCTCCAGCTGTTTGTATGTCTTGGGTCTCATCACAGATAGCTGAACTAGCTCTAAAAGCACTGCCGATTACCTCCTGCCCTGCCATGGGGTAAAACTTAATTGCCTCAGACTCAAGGAAAGGGCTGTATTTCCATAAACTTAGAAGTAGTGGAAATAAACACACACACACACACACATATATATATATGCATATTTCCTTTTCCATGAGGCAACTCCCTTACTACTTCTATGTTCTCTTTTTGGAAGACCTGACTTTACGTTTCAACTTCATTTTAGTGTTTGAGATTGGGGAAAATCCTTTGTCGAGGTTAAAGTGGAGGAGAACTGTTGCTGTCACTGCAAATTTAAGCTCCCAGTTTGACCGATTTGTCAACTCCAGGCAAGAGTGCCAAAATCTCCTTTTATATTAGGAACTGAGCTGCAGTAATTCTGTAACTGAATTAACCATCTCTTAAAAAAATACAGTTAAAAACTGGGTGAAGAATTTAATGTCTTTTTTTAGCTATATGACTTATTTCACTCTGAACAAAAGATAGGCTGACTCAATTACATATTCAAATACTATAAATTCTTTTTTGCAGCCAGTAACAAAGCTGCAGCTGTTGATCAAAAGGTTTTAAGGAAAATAAGGTATTTCTTTTTATTACAGAGCTTTCGTGATGTCTTTCCCCCAGGAGACTATCTTGATTCCTTTTAATAAAGATGCCTTTGAGGAAGCAGATTCTTGTCACAGTGGTATCTAGTGGATTAAGCCTTTTCTCCCTGAAACTGGGGGGATTTATAACCAAAGAGCCTTGAATTAGAGGCATTGTAAAATTAAAAGGCAATTCTACTCTGAAGCTCTGTTGCACGCTTATCTTGAAACCCAAATAGCACAGGACAAAGAAGAATAGTTTGAACTTCTTTCAGTCATGGTATTTATTTGACCCCCAATTTGGGGATCAACTCTTGAGCCCCAGTTTGGGCTAGCACAACTGTGTTCCCCCTCTGCTCTCAGGCTTTCGGAGGAAGATCTACAGCACCAATGGATGCACTGTCGACGATGGTCAAACCCAGAATTTTCTGCTAAACCCCAGAGGACTGTGTCGGGATGAACTGACATGCTCTTCGTGTTTGTGTAACGAGACTCACAATGCAAACACTCAGCCTAGACCATGTCCCAGCTCCAGCCCTACGCGAGGCATTTCAGTGACAGAGGACCCCTCCTAACAGACCTGGTGGAGTGACAGCCTTTGATTCAAACTAGCAGCGAAGTTGAGGGTGCAGGAAGGTACACACCAGTCTCCTAACTAACTGCAGTCAGCATTCATTTCTTGGGGATGGGAAGTGATAGGGGGGTCAGTCAGCAAGGACCATCCCTGCTGCCTGCACTGGGAAAGCACTCGCCCTTGCAGCCCGCATAGGGGCAGGTGACAGGGGATGGGCAGAAAGAGTTCTGGAGGAGTCAATGGAGCTGCATTAAATATCAAGCCATGTTGCCAGAAGCATCTCTGGGAAAGAAACAAGGGCTATGAAATAAAAAACAAAGGGAAAAAAGGTAAAGGCCTTTCAGAAAGGCCATTATATTTTTGGTTAGAGTTTTATAACAGCTACAAGAACTTCTGAAGAAGCAGCTTCAACTGGTAGTATGGTAATAACTTGAAACATAAGCTTCTCTTTCAAGCTTATGTTTCATGAGTGGAAAGTAAATGTGCTTAACATGCTATTTTATGCAAATAGTAAGACCCGATCCAGTAGCCTCTGAACTCAGTGCAACTCAAAAATGTTTTTTACTTGAGGAATAACTTTTCTTGAGTGTTTTTGCTTCCCCAGGTGTCTTACCAGAAGACAGGGAAGGATGTATCGAGAGTTAAGACCTCCCTCTCTCATCTTGTCCAGTCTCACAAACTTAGGCAGATGAAATTATATCAGCAACGGAAAGAAGGAATGGTACAGTTCTACATGAAGTAGTGATGATAAGACTGGCTTTGTTGAATTTAATACTGCTTTTAATATTCCAAAGGAGGCATCTTTTAAAGAGTGCTATCAACTCCCAACCCTGCCATCTGTGATCATGAGGAATTGTTTGGTATGATTTGGATATGTTTCTCTTACAGCTGTTAGGTGAAATGGTCCTGAAGTTTCAGTTAAATAACTGCCTTTGCTTTCTGTCTTAAACTCCTGTGTTGGATATTTGAGGGCTGTTCACAAAGGTGCTGTAATCTTCTGGGCAACTTCACATTTCAGAGCAATGTTTATTTGGAGCATTTCACAGTTTACATTGTGCTATGATGAAATAATTGTATAAATGCCATTTATTTATTTATTTCATTTTAAAAATACTGATTCAGATTAGGATTACCACTCTTCTCTGGAGACTGGAGGAACTAAAGTGGCTTAAAGCACCCACGAACTCGGAAGGCTTTGTACTGTATTACTGTCTGCCATGTGAAGCAAGGCAAGGTGCCACAGCTACGGTGGGGACTACACAGAGGCTGGTGAGCAAGCCATTGTCCCTGTGACTCTGGAAGCCCTCTCCAAGGGGCTTTCCAACTTTCTGATTCCAGGCTGGGAGTTCTCCCTGATGGTTGCTTGCCTACAGCAAATTAATAAACTGCAAAGCAAGCCTGCTTGCTAGGCGAAGTACCTTAATCACATTGGTACTAGAGGGCATTTCAATAATTTGCTTTTAACCAGAAGACTTCTCTTTTTCCTGCTCCTAAAGAACCTGATGTTAACAACATCACACATTTGTTAGTTATTTCAGTGCCAGCATTATGTCATGTCATAGATAATTATGATTTCCCATCAGGGCAAAGTAGTTTGGAATAAATAGATTTTAAAGAGGAAAGATAAATCCAGGTCAGTGCAAGAATGGATATTCTGTTTTGAAGCTGTACGTACTGTCTTTTATGTACATATAATATCTACCGTATATCTAATATCTACCGTACATACCTCATGCTTCACGACATCATTAAAAACATTTTTGGACCCTAAGGTTTATTGATTCGGTAACAAGTCAGTGAGTTCTTTGGGATGCTCAGCAATGTGAATTCAGCACGCTTACCAAGCTTGCCCGCTCACCAGGAAGCCTGCGATAGGAAAGCAATTTGTTGCTCACAGGGAGGCTGCAAACCATACAGAAACATACTGGCAGTTGTGCCTGTGCTGGTAGATGTAGAATGGGGGAAGAGGACAGGTTTCAAAGACGCAGTGAGAAAAAGTTTACAAAGGAAAAGACTTGAAGACTTCAGACCAAAAAATGCTTGCAAGGTATGGCTTGGGCAGAGAGTCGTTATCTTTCCCTTTTCCACTGTGGCAGACACCTCTACCTCTGCATCTTTACCAACAGCAGTAACAACAGAGACCATGAAGTCAACTGGGGGGAAACAAAGCTGCACACCTATCGCAAATGCTCTTTTGATGAGCTTATTCGGCTGTACACGCACATTTTATTTTTGAGGCAATGGTGGATCTCATGGTGGAACGCTACCAAGTCAGTGGGAAGCAGGACTGCTGGTTTCAGCTCACAAAAAAATCCCAGTCTGCTGTGGACGCCTTTGCACAGGTCTGTGGGAGTACTGCTGACGCTGGTACTCCAGTGCATTCTGACCACGTTACATACTTTGCCCACATCAAGTAAACAAGCACGCTTGCATATTGCAGCAGTGAAAACAAAAAAAAAGGGAGGACATCTTCAAGCGGTTCTTGCATGGGAGAAAAAGTAATGATGAACGGTTCAGAAAATGGCCAATGAAGTAGAACATTGTCCTCCTCTTATTATTATTTGAAATGGTTCAAACTATAATAAACATCATTCCAAAATCAAAAGAATATCTCACCACTGTATTTTCAGCAAATACAGCGATGTCAAACACAGGCAAAGCTGAGGATTGAAGCTATTCTCAGTAAGCTTAATGCAGGGTCCAGACAACAGCTAGACAGTCTACACTGCAAACCTTTGAAAGAACCAGCGCATGAAATTGCAGGGGGTTTAATTAATTTGTCATGCTGGTGTTCGTACAATCTGATTAGGTAACAGCATCTGATATGGTATCACATAGGAGAGGATTCATCAGACTGAATAATTACATGGATTAGAAGAGGACCTCTGAAATGCTTATGGGGCTGGCTCAAAGAGAGATGCAATCAGAAATGCTGAAAGGAGATGCTCTGGCCTCAAAGGAATTTACTGGTGGGGCTCCTGAAGATCAAGCTGATATTCTTTAGCAATTTCATTAATTTTCATTCACCACATCACAAAGACTGTGAATATGCAGATTACATATGCTAAGGATGCAAATCTAGTAAGCACCACTGGCACAAATGATTTTGAGACTTGTGTAATAAAAATGGGATGAGAAAAAGTAGAAAATGCCAAGCCAAACACTGGGGGCTAATAACAAGAATTTCTGCCACGAGCCAGGAACTCATCAGTTAGACTGGGTGTACAAATACGTTGCCAAATGACTGACCGGCAGTGCAATGCAGCCATGGAAAAAGGCAAATGAAACTGGAGAAGGGGTCTGGTGAGACATTTTTGGTAAAGACCGAGAAATATTTTTGCCGGTTTAAGGCCTTGTTAAGACAACAGCAGGAATAACTCTGCACCGGATCAAGGAGGCTTTCAGAGCATCCCCAGTTCAGTGGAAGGTTACTAAGCTGATCCAGGGGTACAAAGAAACCTGATCAAGTGAGAGGAAACCAGAAGAGCTTGTTTTCCACAGCAAAGGGAAGGCTGAGAGGCTGCTCTGTTTCAACATAACCATGATGGAAAAAACAGGGAAGAGCCATTTAATTCAGAAGACAGTGCTGGCATTAGAAAAAATGGGTATAAACACGACTTGGATATGTTTTGGCTGTAGTTTAGAAGGAGGATCTCTAACCACTGAACCAGAAAAATGGTTTTCCTCCAGAGGTAACAAGGGCAAAAAGATATGGGGCATAATCCCTCTCAGCAATAAATAACTTGTGCACTTGAAGGTAGGGAAACACGACCTGGAAAACCAAAGGGGTGCCTGCATCTTATTTTTCAATTATTTCCACAGGCACTAATGTTACTTGGATCTCTCATCCCATTTCACCCCTTCTTTCAATACCACACGCAGCATGAGGACGAGAAAACACCCTCAAAAGCCAGCTTTCAACCAGGGGGGCTCGCCTCCTTTTGCGGAGGATGCTCCCAAAGGCAACTTCAGCAGAGGGCTCTGGCTTAGGTGCTCCAGGTCCTGTCCCAGAGGTGTTTTCCCCTCCTTCTCCAGCTGTTTTCTAACACAAAACAGCTGGCCCAGCCTCTGAGGCAGCACGTTTCGGTGCTACTGAGAGCCTGATATTTGTGTGCAATAGCTCTGTTACGTAGGAGGAGGTTGTTTGGTTTGGTTTTTTTTCGATAGTCCTTTTTTTTGCCTGTCACCCCACACTGTGGTTACAGCTTCCTCTTTGTTTGCCTCCCTGTTTTCTCTTTCTCTTCAACAAGTAACGGGGCAAATTTATAGTCTTTCAAAAGAAGCCTGTAAGGGAGGGATGGGTCACAACCACATCGCCCCTACTTTCCCGTGCTCTCAACCACCACAGCACCTCTTTCTCTGTACACGGTGTTCATGTCCCATGAGCCTGCCAGCACCATTCAATACTGTTACACTTGCAGGTATCGCCTCCTTTTCTCTTTAATCGTGCTGGCTTCATCTTTTATTAGCCTTTCCCCAAGTTATCTCCTCTAGCATCAGCTAAACCAATATTTTATCAGCATCACTGTTTTTACTTGACTACATGTGCAAACAGAACAGATGAATATATATTAAAAGATATAATGGAGATAACTGTGTGTGCACTGCAAGCCAAGATAATGAGAAATTTGATTAAGGACTTTTTGTTGTGTTTTTTAGAAGCGAAATATCATGAGGACTCTGCATTTAATAAGGTGCTCAGGCTTGGAAGGGTGCAGGCTCTGAATTTTATTTTAGTAAGAGTGTGACAGGACCCGCCTCATTCTTCCCTTGCTTAAATGTCAGAAAGACTTTAAGTGGGTAAAAGATAGGGAAAGGCGCGAAACCTCCTACACCAGCTAGGTATAGGAGCCAGCTGCTGCACCTCAGAATGGTTTGAGGCTCGCTCAGAATCACTCTAGGCTAGGAACTAAAAAGACCCTGGTTAGTTTGGTACCGCAGTCCACTGGAAAGAAATACTTCTTTCCCTTAATGCCACCCCCACCCTCTTTTTTTCTCTTCATGATTTGGTTTTGCTTTACTTTCTTTTGTTTGCATGTGACTTTTTGATCTTCAAGAGCTATAGAGCTTGCCCACCTTAAACCACAGTCCCTTCCAATACATTTACCTGCTTTAAAGTATATAGTGGAACAAACATAGCCAAAATGCCCGATCATAAAAGTGGCTGCATTTGTTTTCTGCAGCAGCTGCAGAGGCTTCAGAGGTGAATCCCAAGTGTCCTCTCTGACTTCAGAAATCCCTTCCAACAAGCTTCTGCATGAAAAACGCAGCAGGAGGAAGCTTCAGGGAAGATTCTTCACTGCCTTCTACTTTCTATAGGTATTTGCATCTGGATAAACTGAAAAGAAGGAAGCTCTCCTCCTGAGGTTAGAAGATGGAGGAGAACTGAAATGGAAAATGAAATAAATCTTTCTGTTTTGACTTGTGAGTAATAACTGCTGAAGCCAACCTTTCCACACAAAATGCTCCATTGGTTTATGTGGCCAGGATGTTTTGCCACCAAAATCTAGGTGGAGTCAATTGAAATCTGTCCTGTGGGTTTTGCGGTACGTTAATATGTTTTCTAAATTTAATATACTTCAGGCAGAAGGCTTGAATTCCTGAAGATAGCAACTCCTGTATTTTTTTCCTTTTTCCTCCTTGCCAAATAGACCTAGATGGAAAGGTTTCTTACAGTTTTCGCTTCTTCCTACCACAGGCCAGTCAATGAACCAAAGTTTATTCACTTTGTCCCTTTGGGAATGGCATTCATCTGCCTGTCTGAGAGAGTGAATGACTGCCAAAGTGAGGATAAACATGCTGTAAATGTCTGGAGGAAGGAGGAGCAAACTTGGACATCTTTTGAGTAATTAAAAACGGAGTGTAGATCTCCTCCATTTTTTCAGTCCTTTGAAGAAATGCGATGAGCGGTGAGCAGTTCACCGGGGAATCATGAACTTTATTCTCCTGCATTCATTGCTGAAAAACTCATCAGTACATGAATAGTTCAAAGAATGGTACTAAAAAGTGACAACAGGAAAGGCAGAGCTATGATTTGTCTGGCAGTGTACTTCCTGATGACTAAGTACTCACAGCACACGAGTGGAAAAATCTGATACCACACTTGAAGGCCAGAGGCCATAGTCCAAAAAAACATTCTATAACAAGGAAAAGGTCATCAAGACTAAGATTTCATTTAGCCTATGAAAAGTGTCTTCAGTTCTTCATAGGCACGAGGGCAGGCATGACTTCAAATGCCAGACCTGAAATTTTGATACAGCCAATCTGGCAGAGGATGTATGAAAACCTACCATTCTACTCCCCAGAGATGTAAAGCCTAAATAGCTTTAAAAGATATCTGATAGAGAGAAGAGAGTATTCACTTCTTCTAAGTGAAGATAATATAATGGTCTAGGCAGTCACACGGGCTCTACAGAAAGAAATTGCTTCCCCCTTTGGCGAGAGAAGTTCAGTGTTGCTTCTCTTCTGTTCAGAGGTGGCACTGTAAGGTACTAATAGCCAAGAGACAAAGGATGACGTTAATTTAAAAAAAAAATAAAATCTATCCACCTTTAAGTAAAAACTCCCAAACAGAGTTATATTATGAATTTTAACAACGCTTTCAAAGTTCTGATCTGGGAGCCAAACCAAATGGTGGGGCTTTAACCACTGCTCTGAAGCTTTGTTTAACTAAGGCTGAAACTCAACTGAACAATTTGAGAAGATCTGAAATGGAAAATGAGGTGGTTTGCCTCCATCCCTAGTGAACAGTCATACCTCGACAGACCTTTCTGTTAGAGGTTAACCTCTCAAACCTCTCTCCCTTATTTGCCAAATAAGAGTAAGGATACAAGCAATTTCCTAGAAAGCTAGTGACTTTTTTCAGGATGGTGAATAGAAAATAATGCACAAACACCACATAACTCAAAGGAACTGGAAGCCACACCACAGCCGTACTTATAAATACTGCAATGTTTTCTTCTAATTTCCTTGCTCCTCAAGGACCAGATCTGTTAGGGCAGGGAGCCCCTCCTATATTTGAACACTGCTTAGCACCACTGCACATATTTGTTTTTAATGAAGACATCATGATAACTGAAAATACTGTTCCCAGTCTTTTCTGATGATAGAAAGGAGAGAAAATAAACTAAGGGCTGAAATGCACGGGCTGAAACTTGGATTTGTGACAGTGATGATCCTAGAAACAGAGATGTATCTGAATAGTTTCATGAGCATCAGAAGTCCTTTTCAACTGCTATATTTAAAATATTTGTAGGTTCAACCCTGATGATGCCTTTTTCAGCATTTACTACTTCCCTCACCTTGAAATAGGAACAAAAAGCCCTCAGATAAACAATCTGGGACACTATAGCTCTGAAAGGTATCTCCACGTGCTTTTTCAAAAAAGCTTATCTGTCACTTGTTACTATCCTATTCTAGGGTGAAGTGTAACAGATAACCTGATGATTCCTTAAGGCAGCAATGAACAACTGAACTCATTTTATTTCTCCACTATTGCATGGCTAAAACAAAGTACAAAGAGTTGCTATGTTTAAAGTTTAGCACACTGTGATGAAGCAGATATCAAGCCCTTCCATGTAAAGTACCTTAACTGAATTATCAGTCATTCTGTGCCTAATGAAAAAGAGAGGGTACTTGCCAATGGAACTACCCTTTTATGCACTCATCGTTGTTTCCCTACACGGCTCTGGTAAGAAAGCTGGAGGCAGAGAAAGGCGACATAAGGGTTTTTTTTTTATTGACAAGCTCAGCCATGCATGGAAGAAATGGTTTTGCCAAATTTTCTTTCACCTTCTCTTTCAAATCCAGTAAATTCTTTCAACCAGCATTACTTAAAAACTTGCCATACCCGAGTTAAAAGTAAAAAACCAAAACATACCAGCCCTAATGCTTTAGAACCACTGAAGCAATAACAAAAAAAATCTACATCTGATATAAAAATATATGTTGATTAGGTTAAAAAATTAAAGTTTGTATTTTTTAACCCTTTGAAGTGCATGGTTTTGATTTCTGAATCTGGATTGCTGTCAACTTTGGAAAGCTGAACTGCTGGTAAAATCACAAAACTCAAGAATTAGCATTCTAGGAAATGCCAAATGTAATAAAATTTGATTACACTGAACGCCCAAGCAATTTTTTTTATTGTTTACTTTTTTGTCAACAAGCCTAAGTATGACATACCCCTGTACTTATTAATTTAATCAAATTACTTCACCGTATTGCTTCCTTGAAGTGCTGAACTCCAGTGCTAGAATAACTTTATACCTTCTGTGCAAAGACATTTTACTTCTGTATTCATATTTAACTGAATTGGCTTACTAGTCCTAACCCAAGTCCTGGCTTCCAATCTGCACATCAAATGAAAAAGAAAGGATGTGTTCCGATGCTGTTATTAACTCCATCAATTAGGCATAGGTCTGGAAAGGCACTTTTCTTCTTCACAGGCTTCTTGTTCGGATGGCTTCTTACGGAGGTCCTCAGCCATCTAATTGTTTTCAAAGGTGCCTAACAGTCTTTAGGAAATCTGACTTAGTGTGTTTTAAGCAGACTCTTTTGATGTATTTCTTAGCAATGTGCTCAGCTGGGATTTCCTAGTAAGAAAATAATTACTTCTTTTTTTCCTGCTTATAGCTTAGATGCTTTTTAGAGGCAGATCATTAATAACTAACTTGGCAGTATCGTCACTTTCTGCTGTTGGCTCACTAGGTGATTCACCCACTGTACCAGAAGAAGACAAACCAAAGGTTATAATGATGTGATGTTCGTTCCCTTCAGTGAGACAGGTAAAATGCTGAGGTTGAAGGGGAGCAGCTCTGGGAAGTGGCAGATAGCCAAACAGCTACCACTGCTGCCTTTTTCAGACTTCTTCAAAACTACTGCCTTGGCAGAAGGCAATGCCCTGAGCAATCCCTCCAAAGCTATTGTACACGCTCCACGAGGTACTGTGCAGCCCACGTCTGTATGGTGGATATAAATTTTCCTCCTGAAAGGAATAAATCTTTCACAAGTAAGGGAAAGAGGAGATATGGTTTCTAAATGAATGATTCATTGTTGGAGGGCGCCGTCTTGATTTGCTGGAGTTGCTACGATACCGCAGCAGCAATGCCAACTTGTCATAGCCCTTAACGCTCTCTGGAAGCTCAGTAAGCTGAAAAGGCATTGCTGAGAGAAATTATTTATTTTTAAACAGGACGTGTGTATTTACCATGAAACTACTTTCAATCGCCCACCTTTCTCCATAGGCTGGCTTGAAATTAGTTGTAGCCTTCCCCCCGCTCCCACTATGGGTTCTGAGGGAGTGAAGGGCATAAACAGGAAGGCAGCGTACACTGAGAAAGATGGCAGGATGCCCCAAAACCGTAATTTAAAAAACTCTCTCGCTATGCCTGCCAAAACTTGGGTTTGGGCCTTTTTTTGATAAAAAAAGAAAAATACTGTCAACAACTTTCTGTCGCATTGAAAGCATATGTGGCTTTGCTGATTCATGTTTATCTAGAAAAAGTATGAAAGCATACAGCGTATATTCTTTGTGAAAAAGCACAGCAGGGCTTTGTAAGAATAAAGTCAGAATTTCTTTTGGGAATTCTCGTGTTTAAAACTGTAGCTGTAGTAACAGCAAATCTGTCAGCAGCATAAAAACTGCATTTTACACAAGCTGACACCTTAAACAAGGGCTCTCACAGCAAGTTAACAGGACAAAACAGGGAACTGGCACTAACTAAACACCGGAGCATCTTATTAACTAACAAAAATGGCCAGCGGAGATGGGAGTGAGGTTATTGGCAGGGAGAAACAAATTAAGTACAAGCATGCAAATTTGTGATGCAGCTAACTCCAGGGAAAATACGGAACTGAACTGCTGCTGTTGCTGAAGGAAAGTTGGCTCCTATTGCAGAAGAGCCTGAGACTGTCCTGGGAAGATGAAAGCTCTGGAAGAGGAAAGACTTATGTCACATCCTTCTCACAGGCTGCAGACTTTCAGAGAATGTGAAACAACAAAATTAATTTAATAAATAAGTAATGCCAGCGAGTCATTCATAAGGATCACACCAATAAAAAGATGACAACCTCTAGGTAAAGATTACTGAAGCACACACCTCTCTACTTTTTCAAAACTTGATTTTCTGCAAAGAGCTGCAGCGCATGCTGCCGCCTCCTTTCTTTCGAAGTTTTCATTAGTTCTCTTAAATTCAGAAAACAGAGAGTACTATGAAAGTGGGAAGTCAGAGATGACCGCTATTAAAATCCTCTGTTCCTATACCTTGCCCCTGCCAAGTCACAAAGTACAAATAAAGCAAGAGCGATAGAAACCAAAGCAGGAAAATTGCTTGTAGAGAAGAGACTAGATCAGGGAATGGACACCAGCCTCTACTACCAAAAGGAACTGCAGCGATTTTTAGCTAATTTTTTTTTAGTTAGAAAACCTAAAGTTTTTACTTTATGTTTCAAGAGAGGACTGATCTCTTTCAGAATTCATGACTGAACTGGCATGAAAACCATCTCTGGGTGGTTCTTCTTGCTTAGACGCTTAGGAGCATCACTCCTTCCTGCTGAAGTTTGCTAAGTGGTGTCTGCTTTTAAAGAGGCTGTGCTCCTTGACTGACAGCTCCATCATATTTCACTTTCAATGCATGCTGAGAAATGACCCAGATTGGTTTTGTAGGAGGATAAAGCTCCATTTTAGGAACATTTTTCTAAAATGAAATATATTAAAAAGTTGCCATTAAATCTTCCTTCTTTATATCACAATTAAAAAGTCTCACTAAGTTACAGTAGTGGTCCCAGAAAGACATACATGAGCTTGTTCATATAAACGACTTCTCAAAAGTAATTAACGGTGCCTGCTCCTTTCTGGGTTGTTCTGTTAGACCATCTGTGCTGATTTCCATTAAGAGTTGTTCACTATGCTGACCAGTATGGGCTTATTACATACAAATACCTATAAAGTTAATACTGTTACTATTATTGTCCACATAGGATTCTTGTCTTTAATTCTACGGACCATTCCTAAGCCTTAATCTTACTGTATTTTGTTCAAAAGAAGAGACTTTTCTCCCTTTATTGCTGTTTCCTACCAGAGACTGATTGTTTGAAAATATCTAATTAAAGTGATACAAAATGACCCAGCTAAAATGTACCCCTGGCACTACATTGAACACGTACACATCAAGAGATACAGCTTAAATCTAAACATGTGGAATCTGCTGGTGACTTGGCTTGTCATTTTGGAGCTTGCTTCTAAAGTTGAATAGGCAGATGTTTCATCCTTGGGCTGCAGGATACTCTTTGTAAGTCCTGTTACTTCTCAGTCTTTTCCCCTCGGTATTGCAATTTCTGAAGAAACTGCTGAGACTTCCTATTTCTTTGTTGCCTGACAGCAGCAGGAAAACAGGGAGGCTAAAAGAGCAGTAATACTTGAAAGGGACTTAAAAGGATACTTAAAAGGGCTTGAAAGGAAGTATCAGCGGCGTCAGGAGGAAAGCACGCTCTCTGACTGAACGCGCTGCTTCCCTACGGCATCTCCAGTCTTTGATTAGGCTCAGCTCCATGGAGACTCCTGGAAGGATCCTAAGGGCTAATTAGAAAAATGACATGAAATGATGAGAGCCTTCCCAGCTGGTCTTTATCCTTTGCCTTCCTTCTGAGGGTTAAAAAAAAAAAAAGCGAAAGGAGGGAATACTGTACATAAGAGCAACAAGAGAGATGGGGTTACATTTATTATGGTGGTTATTCTGTCAGATGTGTATTGCAGCTGCAGGGACTGAGCTGCCTAAAAGGAGGTCACAGTATTAAAAAAGGGTCATTCCTAAAAAGCCATCCCTTGGAGTGTGTGTGAAAGGCTATGGGAAGAATGTGACGCTTGGGCAAGGCTGTGCAGTTACTGCACCTTTTCTAATACAGCTGTGGGGGAAACAGCATGAATAATTCACCTAGGAGACTTGCTAGATTGAAGTGGGAGAAGTGAATTTCCTTCCTCCGCTGCCAGTGTTTGCAAACTGTACCTTGCTTTAGTCTCCCTTGTTGGTAATTCTTACTGCTCTCCTCTGAAACTGGATTAATTATGAGTTTGGCACGATGTCTGAAAAACAGAGAGCAGTGCAGTGGCACAACAAAAAAAAAAAAAAAAAGAAAATCAGGAGCCAAAATTGATTCACCTGCACCAGCAGCTGAAATGTAATTTACAATGGAAAAAAACAACAGCACCTTCCATGCGAGCTGCTCAGAGTGTGGAGTCCATACATGAAAGTAGCTACATGTAGAAATAGCTGCTGCTGTAATCTATAACGTTATACCTAGCTTAACAGGAACAGCCTTTGACAACAGCGGAGGTAAAAATCAATATTCCTCAGTCCGGCATTTCTGTGCAGTCAGATTGTGGCTGCTGGCTAACTAAGCCTCGTTACTGGGGACATGACAAAGGAGGAGAGAAAATAAATGACAACAACCGTGACACAGCTGGCCTGGAGGAAAGAGCTGCACCTTTCAGCCAAGCATCTTAAATCACTTCTGCATACACCACAACGGCTTAGAAGCATAACATTATATGAAGGGCACAGAGTAAGTGACTACTGGTGGGTGTCACAGATAAAAGCTTTAGCGCAATGTGTCCCCAGGTTACTCATCTGAATCCTGAATATCACAAGGGGAACCATCATATAAAACGAAGTCGGCCTCATGTGCAAAAGAAGAGCTCTGTAAATCTCTGTATCTAAGGTCTGTTCTCCACCAGAAAGTGACAGCAGCTTCTCTTAAATTGAATTTAAATACTATTTTAATAGTTAAAGGACTTTGTAGCTCTTTCACTCTGAGAAAAAAGCAGACTTAAATAGAGGCCCACAGATAACACAGGTGTAATAAAGACATGCCTATTTGTAGGGATGTGCACATTCAGTTGGCAGCAGGAAGAAGCACAGACTGTATTAAAAAGAAAGATCAGCAAGTAACAGTATGTTGCTGAAGGATGAGCTGATTAATGGAGAAAAAACACGGCCCAGGGTTTTTAAGGATGTGGTCTGAAGTGAAGACAGTGGGTCCCATTTCTTGTCCGGCCATGGACTTATGACCTTCATTATAATAGTGTCTTCGCAACAAGCATTGAGAATTTAAGTATGTAGAAACCACATAGTGGAAAATGCAATAGTAATACAGAAATAAAGAACACCCCATGCTGACCTTCACTGTGTGGATTTGGATATCTGATTTCTATACACAAAAGCTGTCATTTTTAGAGAATGATAGGAGGCTTTGTGCCCTGGCGGAAGGAATAAGGCATGTTCATGAGGAAAGACTACAAAAAACAAAGTCTGTGCAATTCTCTGCATTATGTAAGTTAAATAAAACTGGAGTTCATAAAATTCAGATCTGCATCCTAAAAATTATTTTTTTTTTATTTTACAGAGTAAAAGGAAACTGTTGCTGAGCAGTATGAGATCTTTTACACAAACATGATGATCTTCCTTGTCAATATGGGTGCATGTGAGCTCCCACGTCCACTGCAGTGGCACTAACGAAGACAGACAAAACCTCCCCAGTGGACAAGTTATTCCACAAACGTCCCTCAGTGCCAGCTTCTCACAAATATTCACAACTGTCAGAAGGAGTTGCTAGACTAGATGGACAGCTGAGTGGACACTGATGGACATCTGGAGGGACACTGGCTGCTCTGTTGCTAATAATATAAATTTACTCTTTATTCACACCACTTGAAATACTACTAACCTACCTCAGAAGTATTTACTGATATTTGAGGTGTGCTTTGAGGGAAGAGTCGTATGCACAAAATAGGCACCTATGTTTATGGGAAGTAATCTGTCTTCTGTGCTGTGAAGGTATTTGAAAAAAGGAGATGTATATGCCGGTCTGCTTAAAAACAACGGTGACAAGAAAAACGACAAGCCCAGATCATTCAGCATTTGCAGGGTTGATCTTTTGGAAAAATGACATCAGGTCACACTCTACATCTGTATATTTTCAGATATTTTCTGAGGTGTCCAACTAAATAATATCTACAATATGCATATAGAAATTAATAAATTGAAATCAAACAAATCGCACTAATTGATCTGTTTTTTTAACGTATACTCAAGCTGACACTCCAGTCTGTTTTTTTCCTCAGTGCAATTAGGAGAACTAGTGTTTTTTTCCAAAAACCCTCCAGAGAATGAGGCACCCTGCTGCTACAGGCTCTCAGCAGCAGCAGCAGCAGCCAGCCTAAATCCCTCAGCTGATGCAGGGTCAGGGTATTTATTACCTTCCCAACCTTCTCCCTTATCACATTGCTGTTGAACCCATGCCTGGTGGGTTGTTCTCCAGGAGCATCAGGCACCTTTTGGTCTCTCCTAAAAAGCTGGCTTCTCACCTCAGGTACGTTTTGTCATTCAACAGCAGGAACCATCTCCCCCTTCAGCTCCCTGTGTAAATCTTAAGTGATTTCCCTTGGGAAGAGCAGAAGGCACACAAGCTAAAAATACTACATGGGTAAGTAGTCCAGAAAGTTCAGGACAAGGAACTACCTGATAGGAATATGCTTAAAAATAACCCACATCCCAAGGGAAGAAGAGACATCTTACAGTCTTTGTGTCCCAAGAGCAAGGTCTTTACAGGTGGATTATGTTTTGCTGTGTACCCTATCAGGACAGTGTGGGACAAGAAATCTCACAGTGAAATAAATGTCATGTCTTGCTCAATAGCTTTTTTAGCAAAGTACAATATCATTTATGAACAACCATTGCTCTTTTCTTTAAAATTCAGATTAAAAAACCCAGCGTTGGTTGTGGAGGTGCTGGAAGCTGCCCATCAACAGGCTGGTCTCACCGGCTGCATGGCCGAAGGCAAGGCAGCTGCCTGACACAGCCTCCGCCTTGTCAGCCTCCTCCTCTGACAGCCCAGCCTCCGCCTAAGTCAACGGAAACACTTCTTTGGCTTCCATCAATACTGGACCAGGTCCTCTATCACAGAATCACATAACGGTCAGGGTTGGAAGGGACTTCTGGAGATCATCTAGTCCAACCCCCCTGCCAGAGCAGGGTCACCTACAGCAGGTTGCTCAGGATGGCGTCCAGGTGGGTTTTGAATGTCTCCAGTGTGGGAGACTCCACCACCTCTCTGGGCAGCCTGTTCCAGTGCTCCGCCACCCTCAAAGTAGAGAAGTTCCTCCTCGTGTTTAGGGGAAACTTCCTATGTTCAAGTTTGTGCCCGTTACCTCACTGGGCACCACTGAAAAAAGACTGTTCCCATCCACCTGGCACCCTACCTGTAAGTATTTATAAGCGTTGATAAGATCCCCCCTCAGTCTTCTTTTCTCTAGACTAAAAAGACCCAAGTCCCTCAGCCTTTCTATCACTGAGTGAACTTGTTCGCTTTCTTCTGGAGCAGCTTCCGCATTTGCAGAAAAAGTGATCGCGATAAACCTAAATTCAGGCAGACAAAAATCATAAGAAGCATGCAGGGCGCTCACGCCCCGTCAGCTGTGGGCTACAGGGAGCTGCCTCCCCCCGGCACCAGCAGCACGAACCTGGGGGGAGACGCTGGCCCTCCGCACCGCTCGGCCCACGCGAGAGGCGGCCGAGCACAACAACCCCGCGTGTGCGGAGGAGGGGAGGAAGCAGGCTGAGATAAAACACCGTAACGTGGACGCCGTAATCGATTTTGGTCCAAACCGAGTCATGTGTATGGGGGTAAAAGAGCAAGACTGGAAAAACACATTGCAGAGCTGTGCCGTAAAGAATTTGTACTAAATCAATCCTAACGCACTCCTTAAAAATAGTGACTCAAGAGGACTGGATTTGGCTTGAGAAGCCTACATAAATACATACGTATCTGAATGAAGAAATGAAAAATGCACTCAAAGGCATCCCAACGAGCTCTCTTTACATTTACTAATCTTTTCCTAAATTGAGTGGACAGGTAGTTAACCCATTAGCATGGTTGCACACTCCTACGACACTTCATTAAAACTTTTTTTTTTAATCTTTTTAAAGTATTTTCATTAATAAAAATGTCAGAATGTTTCAGGTCCTCCAGGGGGAATTTATGACTTGTTATTATGCAGCTTTAATAATTTAAATGCCAATGTAACAATCCAGGAATGGAAACAGTATGTTCCAGGAATGCTGCAGTGAATTAGTAATCGTGATCTGCTTGTAATTGCTGATTATCCCCATGAATTTCACCCAGACTAGTAGAGTGAATGTTTTTTTACCAACAAAAAGAAACTTGGGAATAGTATTAACTTAACAAAATTCAAATCAACAGTGGCTTACCCTGTTTCCAACAAGGTTTTGACTCTCTTTATCAATCATATAAATAATTGCAGGGGTTCAGCGTACAGAGCATGAGACCCTACTCCTATAGCAGGGCCAGGGCAAGAGCCACGTACTGCCGTACGTGTAAATATGGGATCCTGTTACCAGGCACTGCCATTGCAATGTCAACACAAATACTGTCGCTAGGGGAAGGAGAACAGCCAGCAGGGCCAGAGAGGCAGTCAGCTGGACAGAAGGGAAGGTAGCAGAGCCATGTGTCCTGGGCAGATTTTGCATATGCCAAGAAGTATTTGAATGATACACGGGACATGCTGCAAAATAACGTATGTTCATGTGGATGTGTTTTTTCCTCCCGACTGTCCCACTCAGTCTCGTTTCTCCTTTAACAATGTTTGTTTTGACAAAAGAATTTGTCGTTTGGAGGGGGTAATAAATACGGCTTCGCCATAGATTTGAATGAGCAGATGCTGGGTTTCTTGCATAGCAGGCTGGGAGGTCAGATGCACAGTACCAATAAGAAAGCCTGTGAAAGCAGGTACGATTACAAAGGAAAATGTTAGAAGAGGAGTCTGAAATAACAGACGGTTACGATAAAACAGAAAATGAATAAACAAAAGTTGGGAAGGAGACTGAGAAGGGACAGGGTACGCAGTAAAGAGTGGTGAACTGCAATACAGACTAAAGGAAAGAAAAAGGTAAGAGGAAAGCAAAAGCCTTAAGACTGCCAGGGATAGTCACTGTAGATGAAGTTAGTTTCACTGAAATGAAACAGATGTCCATAGTGAATTCAAGAGATTATTCATGAACTGAAGACATTAGATAAGTCAGCTCTTGCAAATGAGCGGTTCAGAGCACTGGCAGGCCAGCAGCTTGTCAAACGGTTGATACCCAAGGGACACCAGGAAAGGGGGGGAGAGAGGTAGGTGAAGGTGCTGAAGGAAGGTGAACAGAAACACAGATGAGTAGGAAGTACCATGGGAAAGACTGCATGGAAAAAGGAAAGATGACTTTAGTAAAACTCACTCCAGATCATGTTGGACAGAATTCACATTTTGGCATCCCAGGCTGTGACACAAGGACACACTTACCTGAGACTGGATCCGTAAACCACACTCAGTGCCTTTTGCTATTCTACCTCTGAGACACATTCAATCACACTTCATTGGTACTGAGTGTCTTCAAGCCTGACCATGAAACAATCTCTTGAGGGATGCACAAAGCTGCTTTGAAGTCAGCGGAGCACTACAAGCATCTGCTCATATGCATCATGTGCCAGGACCAGGTTGACACGGACCATGACAATACTACTTGCAGACTACTTGTAAGACACTGCTCAAGCACATGGTGCATTTTGGCTTTCTATTTTTAAATCAGTATATGGCAAATCAAAACAATTTGTGAAGTTTACGGTTATTGTGTTGTGTGGAAAAAGCTGTGGACTTGATTGTCCTTTTAGAATTATTTATGATATCATTTTCACTTCATGGCTGCTGCTGAAATCAACAGTGAGCTGGTTATTAGCTGGGGTAAAAGAGAGAAAATTGGCTTCATAGGTGTTTTTTAAATGGCAACAAAAAATAAATATTAAGACTGCAGAGAATGCTTATTCCTGCACTGTGAAATTATGAACCTTGCTTTCCTCTTTCCCTCCATATGAAAACCAGTAACACTGTTACGCCTTTCTAAACTACGACGGAAGTGAAAAAGTTAACTGTAAAACATCCATGCTTACAAATGATGAAGTCTGTATGTTTAACTCAACTTGTGCTGTCACTCACAATCAGTTTGGCAATCATACAAGCGAAAGATCTTTGTCTTTCCCTTGTTCTGTTATGCAACACAACGTATTTGCCTAATCCACTGTTCACTGAAATCACCTAAGAGGTACAAAATGTTTGGAAGGACTGGGAAGCCACTTTTATCCCAGTGCATACTTTCAAGTGTGCTAGTTGCATAGCCATACAGTCACATACACACATTTCGCTTAAAGTACCAATAATGGGAACTCGATGTCCTCTAAAAAGAATAATGTCTGGCTCACCCCAGAACTGAAGCGAGGCAATGACCATATTCTGTCTTTACTACTTTTCTCGTCTTCCTCACAGCTTTAGATGGGGACATGCATATGGCATATGGGCATATGACAACAAGGTCTACAGATTTAGCTGCTATGAAAGAGGAAGTAAGGGGGTAGCATGGAATAGAGAGCTTTCTCCTGCTTATAAATGGAAAATACACAAGTTCTTCTGAAGGGAGAGACTGAATTGTCAAGAAATAGGTGAGGCCACAGGAAACTGCCCACGAGAAAGGCAGGAAAAAACACTCCAGAAGGAGACATGCGTCAAGATGGACTTGACACTTGGGAGTTAAAGGGAGAAATGTCATGTAATTTATTGGCTTAGACTTTCTTGGCAATATTAAGAGGTTCTAGCTGAATATTGTTATATTTCTACGACTGCAAGTGTTTTTTTCCTCACTTGAATGGAGATAGCCAGTGGTATCAAATCTGCTGGTGGCTTTGAGGCAGGAATCAAAACACCTCACAAATGAGAAAGCTTCCAGATTCTTGGAGCTGCAACTCTTACATTTATGCTGAATGACAACCCCTAAGACAATATGTAAAATTGCATAACCTTGCCTGACAGACACTAACTCAGCTGTAGGTTGTCCAAACAGACAACCCCTGGTTTGTCTTATGAAAATCAGCTTAAGCCAAGATGGAGTAGGAATTAAGGTAAAATGGAAGAAATACTGCAGATAACGTCTCTATCTCCTGAAACAGAATTTCAGAAGAGGGAGTAGAGGAGAACATCCTTAAGTGATGTTAACACTGTATAAGTCATGCCACGCTAATAATTAGTTTGTTAACTGTTGAGAATGACTTGTTATTTGAACATGTAGGTTTACATATTAACAAACACTAACCTAAAATCTGACTCTGAAGTATCAGCCATGACTGATAACATCAACATGTGAAAGAGAAAACAAATGAACAAACAGGCTTTCAAATTTGGACCTGTTTGCTGCTACCTCAGAGCCCCTGTGTGTTCAGTCAACTTTAGCGTATCAAAATTTTTTATTAGATGATGATACAGACTTAAAAAGTTTCCAGAGGTTTATGCTCACTAGAAAACTGAGTTGGCCTGGGGTAGCTCTAGGGGTGAACCTTTTTCCCCTCTTCCCAGTAGCCCCAAGACTTACTTCTTTCACACAAATTCAGTCTGTTGACATAGAAGAAAGTAGAACCACTTCATGGTCCAAGTGTCCAGCCAGAGCTATTCCTATCCCCCTCCAACCCCACATGTCTGCCTTTACATACACACACGTGCACAACTATCCTCATTTGCTGAAGCACTGGACTTTCAATTTTCTATGCCTTTGCCGGTTGGTGGTTTGTAAATGCAGGAGCAGATATGGCTGAGATATAGGACGGAGATTTTGCAAAAGATTCTGTTACAGTTGCACAAGAAATAAAAAGAATTAGATAAAACAAAAATTGCTGTTTGCATTTCCCAGCTTTGGAAATTTTTCCTTTTGATCACTGTTTGCTATGGAATTTGGGGGCCTTTAAAGTATTCAGGGACCTCCACTGACATAGCTTTGCCTTCTGCATCTCTTCTCTTGAAAATGGCTGGCAAGATAAGTTCTTCCTGATAACCAAGGGTCATCGAGGTTTAGCAACCTTCTATGGACAACCTTGTGACACCACTGCTTGCAACTGCATCCAAATGTGGACTGTGGAGGCAATTAAGATAGCAGGAGAGAGCGGGCTTACAAACAAAATGGAGCTTGCTGTACAATAAAGGTGATTATGCAGAGTTCATAATCCCCAAAACGCAGCTCACAAGTTGCACTGTTCCCAAACAGCCACAAGTGAGAAATCCTTTCTCCACTTCGCAGTGACCAGCACTCACGTTCGTCATGAGGAAAACAGAGAAAGAGCAATGGTGCAGCACCACATCCATCTGGCACAGTCTCAGCCTCTGCAATGCAAACGCTGACCTTTCTTTTTAGCACGGTGGGGAAAGGGGGAAGGGCAGCGTTTTAACCTCACCTATTACTCTGCAGGTTTTCTCTTTAGTCTCAGTCAGAACCTTAACAGTAGCACCAGGTGCTGGATGACAGCTTCAGAGCTACCTCACTGTACCGGGTCTGGTATGCCAGATATGTAGGTATCTCCACAGCCTCAGATGCACAGCTCCCAGGCTCCCTGGGAGGCTCCACCACCCCGGCACACCACAGGATGGTCAGGGCCGAGTGCCTGCTACTGAACTGGTGCATCTACGGCAGGAGATCTGGGTTTTTTTTAAGGTGGCACATCTTCTCAATTTGCTTTCTTTCTTCAGCTCAAAACCACCGAGTTGAATTTTGGCAAAGGGCAGTTCTCACTGTTTCAGTGAAGAGCAGGAGGCTGACTGTCACTAACCATAAAGTGAAACTTGAGGGCAACAACAGGAACCAAGACTCATGTCCTAGGGCACATTCCAAATATCTTATTTGCATTCTGCCTTTTAAAGTCCACTTCTGTTGTCAGATACAGCCTCATTCTGCTAGCAGCAGCCAGAAATACAAAATGGCCTAATTTCAAAATTTCCTACAAAGCAGGAAAAAAATCAATGCACAGATTTCATTTTATCGCACACACACAACAGTTGGCTGAATTTGCCTCTACCTAACAGACTGCAGCCCAAGGATAGTATTTACAAACTCATTTGCATTTATTTTTAGATTAGGTAAGTATTCATTGAACAGGGAAGAAGAAATTGAGCAAAGCAGCAAGTGACTTGCATCACACAACTCCATGTATTAGATAAGACAGGTGAAACCCTGACAGTCACTAACAGTGAAGAAAAATCTGAAAGCAGAGTTCTTGCAACAACCGTTCAGCAGTGAACTATAGTTATTATTTCATTTGTTTACGGCACTCCTGTCCCTAACTTCTACTTCCTCAGCTGATGACCTAACAAGTAAACCAATTATTTAAGCAAAAATCGGTTTTAACACTAATGAGCTTGTTTCTACAAGGAAGTAGCTGCAGGGGACTGTGCTGTCACCAAGTCCTCTTGTTTGTCACTGGTCCCCAGTTCACAAGTGATTCAAGCTCTGTCTTGGTTAGCTGCACACTTATGCTGCAGTCGCCAGAGATAGCTTTGGGACCCAGGTGTCAACAGTGTAAACATCCCTCAGTGGTTCCCGGTGATGGCTGGGGAAGGGAAGGAAAGAAACTTAGGTGCCTTCTGAGTAAGAAGTCCTGAGATCTGGTGAGGGGGGGAAGTGTTTTTTGTGGAAGAGAGGAAATTTCTTTAGGATTATGAGGTTCTCTCAAGCATCTTTTTCATCTTAAAGGATACTGACTGCAGGGCTATAAATTACCCCAGTGCTGACATGTAGGCTGAGACTGCAGCAGCTTTGCTGGGATCAGTGATACCCCAGTAAAGGAAGCAGTGAATAGGTGGCTGCTCAGTGTGACATCAGGTCAGCTTGATATTTAGAGAATTCATTACGTATGTTTCCAAAAGAAGCATGACTCAGATACATGTGATCAAGAGCATCTGCATAGAAATTGGAGGCAGATGTTTGCTAGCAGACAATGCGCGAACTTTAGAAGCAACGAGCTCCATTGAAAAGGTGGGTCTTCAGGTTTCTGGAAGAAACCATCTTTTTTGACTACTGCTGTAACAGCAAATGAGAGATTACAGTTGCGGTGTTATACGAACTAGAAAGAACATTAGAAGAAAAATATTAGTACTTTCTGTGGTTCTTTTTAAACAGAAGATGCTGGGTGTTCAGATACTAAGAAACTACAGTCTAGGTGATCTGGAATAAATCATGGCATTAAAATACAAAATACTGTAACTGAACTATAGCAATGCTTATTTAAACACAAAAACTGTCCTGTCTTTGAAGTCTAAATTCTCTGGACACAGACACAGTAAGTCAGTCAAGATATTGTAATGAAAAAATCCGTTTCGCTGCATAAGCATACTTTATTTTTGTGTTAAAGCTTTGCTCTAGTATCTGTAAGTCTGCGTGTTCGCTACTTATGAGATACTGAAATTCTATAGTAAAAGGCTGAAACACAGACTCCCTAAATGTAGATGGATCAAGTAAATCACTTGAATTGTATTATAGGGGATTTTTTCTTTCTTTTTTTTTTTTTTTTGAGTATGACTGTACATTTGTGCAGGGTTCTCATAATCTGCAATGTTTTCCTCTCATCTTTTTTTCTGAAACATAATACTGCAAATGATGCTGCTTGCTCTCCACAGCTGTTGTATAGCCTTCCCAATTTTGAGCTGACCTGTTAGTGAATGTGTCTAAACTAATGCTGTTTTCCGTTCCTGCTATTAGTTTTATAAATACAATTCAGACAATACAATATTGAAACATTGGTTCTTTATCCATCTTCAAAAAAGAGGAGTGAAATGTATTGGCTATAGCTTCAGAGCAGCCTCTTTCATGGCCCTAACAAGCCTTCCTCATTTGCTTAACTGTCTTAAGAACGGATATAGTCAGCTTTATGTTTTGTTGCTCTTCTGTAAGTAATATAAACATTTATCTGTATAGAAAAATGTGGAAAATAGAACTATTCACATAGAATAGTTCTCAATTTAGAGTTTCAAACAGAAACTATGTGTTTGCCTGAATCACTTCCTTAAATTCCATTTTCACGGAATTAACGCTATGAGGGATCAGCTTTATCTGAGCTTTATTTCCAGCAAACACCTCACACTTTTGTACAGTGAGAATCAGCTTTTTGCTTGTTCAGGTCTGAGCTTGCTTTTCCCAGCAGCCACCGTCCAGCTCCACCAGTGGGCCCAAATGACCTCTTCCAACAAAGGCATTGCAGAAAACGCTCCTCAGGTACCCAGTGAAGGCAGATGCAGTGGTTTCCTCATCTCTTCTGGGAGCTCTGCATCTTACTATAGATAATACCGTTTTCTTCACAGAAGTAGCCTTCAGTTACAAATAAAGACCAGGCTATCAGAGCAGTAAAAAGAAAGAACATCCTTTGCCTCATTTTGTTAGTTTCTTTAAAATCTGTGAGATTTGGCTCTTGCTTTCTACAACTGACATTCTGCAGCCTCATTAGGATTATCTGGTAATAGTTCATAAGCAACGATGCCTTTTCACACACTCCTGCTGTCTCTTTTTCTGTCAATGATGAGTGCCAGCTACCTTCTCCTTCATCACTGACTTCTCGGTCTATGGCAAGCAAGTCCTGGTGATACCTTTAGTACAAAACAAAGGTATTTTTGAGGCAGTAATACAATTGGAAGTGTTTCAACTACTACCTTCTCTATTCTTTCCTCTCTTTCTCTTCTGAAATACCACTAATACACAATAAGCACTCAGCAGTGATTTCAGCTCTACATTATTGGAACCAAAAAAAGCCGAATCATGCTATATGAAGAAGCACATACCCCCCACTTTTACATCAGCACTAACTTCTGACGGAAGCTGTGGAATCGTTAGAGCCGCCGGCTCTGATGTTACAAGAGGAACTGCAAGGACACAGGCAGTGTCATTCCCTGTAGGTTAAAAACTGGTGGATCTTCATCTTAAATCCACATTGGCCTGATGGGTTAACAGACTGTTGTCTGAAGCCTTGCATTTGCTCCTCTCTCCTGATCTTTTATTGTTCAAGTAAAGGGAGATTTGCTTATTGGCATATCCCAGGCTCTTGAGTTTTATTCTGCTTTTTACATAATAAGGTCTTTGTCCAGAAAGCAAAGAAATGTGATGACTATAGCTTTTGTTCCAAGGTCTGGGCTGAGTTTTGGGCCATTAAGACTCTTTCCAATTGTAAGATCTCATTCCCTCAGGCTTTTTATGTAATGGGTGATAAAGGAGTTGGAAAGCAAATTTATTGCCTCTTTTTCTTAAAGGCGTTCCTTTTCATCCTTGACAATGGTAATGAGACCTTTACCACTGATGCTATTGGGTTTCTCCTGAGTGTCTTATTCTTCAGTGTCATTAACAAGATAAGTTATCCTTTCCTAAATCTCCTCCTCCTGTTCACTTTAAAGGGTCATGTTTTTGCATGGCTTCAATGTTAATGTGCAGAAAGTTCCCACCCAGTGTATGGAAACTCTACAGACCGTCTTGGATTAAGAGTGCACTTATTTGTCACGGATCTTCAGGTATCTTTTCTGTGGGTATCAGATATTACAGACAGCCAAAAACTTCCAGTGAGCCAAAAAGAACTGGAGTCTCTTTTATGCCGTGTGATATTCCTCATCTTTCTTTTTCCCAGACTTCCATCTCTCTATTTTCAGTTTGGAAACCCACCATTGTGCCCAATATTCACGTTCCCAGTGAGGATTATTTCTGATGACTTCACAGTTTCATAATGACATTGAGCAACAGCTGACATCTTTCTGCACAGGCTGCAGCGATTTCTATTTCCAGACTGTCTTTATTCTGCTTAGTTAACAATGATACAGCAAATTTCTAATTCACTACCAACAGTGAATGAAAAAGATCACTCTTTTAAAAAGACCGGGGAAGAAAAAAAATCAGTTTTCCACTTTCTAAGGACACTGCTACCTACCTATGGCTACGGGGAGCATAATGACTCTTCAGGAGGGAGTGTATTCAGGGAAACGCCAAATCTGCACCCATTTCCCTATGTTTTAGTCTAGCAATGAAGAGCTATCATGAGAGATGAAGAGGGAATAGCTACACTGCAGAAAGTTTTCAACCTTTCTGAGTCTAGGATGCAAGTATAAAGTAAACAGATCTGACACTTTATTTGTGGAAGAATGAACTCTGCCCTGATTAAAAAAAAATATAAAGGTCAACAACCTTCATGTCTCATGAGGACACAAGCTGAATGCAGCTGGATGCAGGTACTTCTGCCCATGGGAGACAGCCCGCACAACTGAGTGCACTATGGGAAATCCCGCTTGCTCCTGAGGCACCCAGGGATGGGAAAGGCTGGAGACAACAACGGTGACTTTGGAAAAATCTTTTACATGCCAACAGTAATTAATCACAATTCATTCAGGGGACAGGAATACTCTTCTTGTTATGCACACCCAGCCCCCTTGCACCCGGGCCAGTGTCTGTGGCTAGTCCCACCATACAAATGTCCCTTCACAGCAATAAAAGCATGGGATTGCAAAAAAGTTCTTGAGAAGAAGGGTAGCAGGAGGATTCACCCCTCTGCACATACAGCAGTGGGGCAGTGGGCAGAGCGAGACAAACCTTTTGCCTCCCCCTCTTGCATGCCGCTCCCCCTCAGCACGACTGAACACGGAGTAAGGCCAGATGATGGCTGCAGGTCAAAGTGGGTACGACACACCTGATGGTCTGGCTGTTTGCTTCCATCTGCTGTCAGCAGAATAATTAGACTGTGCTCAATCAGTGCTCAGACATTTGCACATACGTGGTGTAACTAAAGAGAATACAGAAGCCCCCGAATCAAACAAAACTCCCTTTTTCCTCAACTTCAACTCAATCAGATGAAAATGCTCAGTCTCTGAGATGCAGAAACCAGCCTCCCATGTTTCAGCATTTGCTCGCCTTACAGGATGCATCGTTCTAGTCACATCATGAAAACATTTTAAAATCACATTTTTAATTAACTAGAGCAACACCAAGATGGCTTCTTAGTCACTGCATCTACACAGTGGCCAACAAATTTAATGCCCACATGTCTAAAATGCCACATTTCTGAAGGTGCTGTGTCTTATAAAACTTGTGATAGATTTTTTCTTTTAATATCTCATTACTGTAATAATACTTGTTTTGCTTTCAGAAGGACCAAAGCAGCCTAATTCAAATGGATGGAAATATACAGACTGAGATTGTCAAAGTGGCTGACGGGAGCTGAGCATTTCTCTCCTGGTACCCTCGGTGCAGTCTGGATGCTTCCCTCTCTGGTGTACTTTTGGCGCTCTTGTCTTTTACTAACAATACACTACAGCATTTTATGTTTAAAAGGATTTTCAAATCACAGTGCCAGCCTGCTGTTTGGAATGCTGGGAGAAGGCATAAGCAATGAGAAAATGGGAAGGTATTTCATGTTTTGAGATTGTCCTAAATCAGGGTCAACGGCAACGACAAAGCAAACACTAATGCTTGGCTTTGATTTAACATTAGCATGTAAAACAGAAAAAATGAACAGATAAGCTGTCCTGTGAACAGCGATTAAAGGGCATTGCCAAACCCTTCCGAATTTTGTTTAACGTGTTATCATTGAAAGCACTTCTTTATAAACCTGAATATACATTGTCTTCTCTCATTATATTTTTCCTCATTCGACTGAGCAACCTCCATCCCCAAGCTCATCCTTCTGCTGTCCCGTCCCCCGCCCCCTGCTCATTCTGCTGGAGCAGAAAATGAACAGAGCTTCGTTTGTTTGCCGGCGCCAGCAGCAGCAGTGTCATCCCTGTGGAAGCAGATGCCCTGCCTCCATGGCCCCGGCTGAGGGGACACCTCAGGTTTTTGGGAATCCTGCATCCCCATGAACTGCTGTTCCTCTGAGAGAAGAGGGTTTGTGGAGGTCTCAAGTAAACAAAGATTTAAAAGGAAAAAAAAAAAAAAGGAAGAGAGATGCAAAAGTGCGCATTTTTGAATGACAATGTATTCAGAGAGATTAAAAAATTTGCTATGAGAACAGAAAAACATTCAAAATTAGGGCTTAAACAGCAATAACAGGTTCTCTTAGGTAATCACTGGACAGCATAAGCTGAAGCCAGAGCACCTGCTTTCCTGCAGCTCCACTCAGGGCCTCCCATTCCTTTTTGTGTATATATGGATCATATACTAGAGAGAGAAATATAAACATACATGAAATAATAGTTGTCTGTACCAAGTTCTGCATTCCCTCTTTCTTCCCATCACGCAGGGAATGGAAAAAACTTCCACAGGTGTAGGCTTTGGTCCTTTGCTGTACTCCAGGCACGCATGCAATAGAATGGCTTTCATCAATCAGCTTTCCTGCCCCTGCTCTTTCCAGAGCCTCGTTCTTACAGTAGCCTGGAGCCTTCCTCATTTCCAGCTTAAAAGTACTCTGTTTACCGTCAAATGTTGCTACCCAGTTAGCTCTTGTTTGCAGGTAAACTAACATCTTTCCTTACCTACGTACAGACAGCAAATTTATTCATGCTCTACCTGTTTTTGCTGGGATACGGAAATCAAGGTCTTTCAGTTTCTCCTTCTCAGACAGGATGAAAAATGGAGAAACTAATAGCCAGCGTTTCTTTTGCCTAATCTTTTGAACAAGCTTGAATTGACCTGCCTTAAGTATGTGTGGCCAGAACTGTGCAAAGTATCCCAGGTGAAATCTCACTTGAGGTATGTATTATCTCTACTGCAAGACAGGTCATCAGATAAATCCTCCAAGATCTCCAATCTTCTCATCTTTATGTCATCCTCACATCCTGTATTTCATATTCTCCTTTCTCTCCCCAGAGAACGGGAGCCCTTTGTGGTAATACTTCAGCCTGCTTGCAGCACCTAGGTAGAGAAACACCGATTCGTATTCGTTAGGAGACAACCCTGCTTCGGTAAACTTAGAGATTTGCAATCTGAATTCTTGAGAGTGCCAGGCAAGCCAAAAGCTATCTGCTACTGAAGCTGTTATTTCACTAACTTGTTTATTCAGAATACTTTCTCCTAGTTGCATGTTTTGATTCTTTCCATTATACCAGTCGGCTTGTTGCTTCCTTACTCTCCTCCCCTCTTCTGCTTTATTATTTTCTTCCTTATTAACCTCTGTAGAAATGCTATCAGCAATTCCTGTAAGATGGGGAGATTTTCAAAAAGAGCCTTAAGATCAACGTTGGCTTAGCGCAAGTTTAATTTAGAACATGTGATGGGGCTGACTCACACAGTGCTATTCATGCCATCCATCCCTGATTTGGAACGAGCCTAGCAGTTTAGTTATGACCTGAAAATGTCTGAAGCCAAATTATATATAGCATTTAAAAAATATTTATAATGTTAAGAATGTTTACAAACATCTCCAAAGTCACTCCAGTGACGCACAGGTTTACGATAGATACATTCCTGTCTGAAGCATACACTGAACACCTACTTGACAACACCTGGACCCCTCTGCACAATGCATTTACGCTCACGTAAAATGACTGAGCTTGACACGCTTCTCCCAGCTTTCCTCAAAGGATTGAAAGAATACACCAAAGAGCAGAAGTACCCTCTGATCCAAAAGAGGCTTTGCTGAGATTAGATTCTCTCAGCACTCCAACATCTTTATCTCTGACCTTGCAGGTAAGAAAACATCACCGGTCAGTTACAGCAATGAGACCTCTGTGGCAGGATGAACAGGCATGTGAGGAATGCCGGCGATGTTATTCTCGTCTGTGATACAGAAATTGGCTTTAAGACTTAGTGAGAGATTAATCACCCTGACCTTCATTTGCAACATCTTTAAAAAAACCACACCAGTGAGGACAGCAGGCATGTACCATGTGCCATCAGACACCGGGATGCAAGGAGAAAAATTTCACTGCCGCTCCTACACAGCATCGTGCTGAGCAGGAATTCAAAACATGCCACTGGGGTGAGGATGAGAAGGAGCCACAGGTCATCAGCAGTGGCAGACCAGTCACAGCCACGTCTCGCCAGCACTGCGACATGCCTGCTCCTAGAGAAAACATATCCGAAACCAGACTGACCCGGAGCTGGCCCTGGCACGGTGGGATGTGAAAGGAGGAGCACAGCTAGCTGGGCAGCACGTTCTCTGGTACTGCAACTGCGTGTCTGGAGGAAGAAGAAGAGGTGCACGCAGACCCTTTGCTAGATAAAGTCTTGCAGCTTTACAAAGCTCACATTCTTCACTCAAAGCCTGGCTGTCTCATATGAGATAGATAAATACCTGCGCGTGAGCTTAACTCAGGCATAAATTTAAAGCCCACAAACATCAAAAAGATATCGACTTAAGCATTTCTCTTGTTGAACCGGGCCTCTCATTTACAGGGAAGGAACCTGCTGGGGGCGGGTGGTGGGAACCATGCTGTCATGATGACGGTGGGAACCTTGCTGTCATGACGACGGTGGGCTGCTCGCCTGCACAATGGCAATGGGACATACTCTGGACGCAGCCCCTGGACAGGCACAGAAAAGGAAAAGTAGAGAGGACAGAAGGGAAGCAGATAGTTGAAGATACTTGAAGATTACAGACGACTCTGGAGAAAAAAAGGGCAGCAAACGGGTGGCAGGGTGAGCAGGAGGAGGCAGGGAGGAAGGTCAGGGGCTGTCCAGGGCCGCAAACCACAGCAGCGCACGGGAGGTCCCAACCCAGGGCTGAAGGCAAAAAATCTCCAGTTTTAAATAAATATGCATAAACAAAGAGCCAAAAAAAGGCGGCAAAAGATGAGATTGGTGACGCTTGATCCTCTTGGGTTCAGCTTGGCAGGCTGTAGATGCCAGGCTGTTGGTTATGGTGCTGCATCAGTGTGCTGCCATGCAGGGGTTCAGTGAAAGGGAAAAAAAGAATTGAATTGTGCATGGCTCCCTGTTTTTATAGCCTATTTCTCTCTTTCTCAATGGGATGTTTTCTTTCTTTCACAAAGGAATCACAAAACAAAGGGATATACACAGAAGATTTGAGGTTACAGAATCTTATCTGGCCAAAACAGAAAGAAGAAAAGTGTAGAGGTATTTGATGCTAAATGTCATGAGACTATAGAGCCACTATTCGTTACGGCGAGCAAATGAGAGATGCTCACGCTTGTAGCTGCCTTTGAAACCAAGTCCCAGAAGTTGCAGTAATAACCTCTTTGCAAAACAGCTCCTAATCCTTCTTTGTCACCGTTCCAAGCTGTCTGTGCATCTCTCACCCCTATGCTGTGTCAACAGCAAAGTGAAACAGTGCTTAGGGTCCTTAATGCTACAAGTGTGTTAAGAATAAAAACAAATTCAAATAACCTTTGTTCTTCTGGCTGTGGATGCAACCACTTCCCTGTCCAGCCAATTTGCTTATTTCTTGCCATAGCACTCCATACTCAGAGTTCTCAAGAGACAAGGCAAACTCATCTAGGAATCACTGTATTCATATCTAATGGTTTCAGGTGCCGCAACTGTTATCTGCTCCTGAAAAAAGGTCAAGGATATTAGTGAGTCATGTTTTTTCCTCCATTTCTTTCTACAGTTCAGTGCAGGTTATCCTTTATCACCAGCTGGACGAGTATTGCTTTAACATTCTTCTCGGTGCTGGTCATAGAGAACCTGATTGCCTTCTCGTTAAGCTAAATTTACACTGGCATGCTTCCTTTAGACTTTAGACTCCTAGCGCGATGAGGGAGGAAAAAATATCTAGTTCATTATTCAGCAAGATATCAGTGATGAAGTTGCAGCCTACAGCCGCTTTGTCTGTAAGCACCTCAGCCTTTCTAATGTGGTGGAAAGCTTTCATGACCCAAGACAGGCACTTGCTGGACATTGGGACTTCTGGGATATGCTAGTACTTCTGAAGCCAAAGTTGTCAGGCTTTTTCCTTGCAGACAGCTTCCCCCCTTGATCTAAACTTCTGTCTCTTACTACTCATTTCCCCTTTCAAAATCAACAGATGCACGCAGAATACAACAGGCTTACCGTCTGCAGATCACTGCAAGCACAACTGAACCCTTGAAGCTCAAGTCACAAATATGCAACTTAACATGAGGTTTCCTTGATGAAGTCCCGAGGCACTGATTGTGCCTTTACTAGCTATTTTCTCCTTAGTGATGCAACCACCCACAATGCGGTAGGAGCTTGTGGCTGACAAAAAAGGCATGCCGTGATTTGGAAAAGCTAGCCCACAACTATACTGGCCTTTTCCGGACAGCGATTCAAAGCTCACCACCAGGTCAAGCCTACAATAAGAAAATGTCAAGCAGACTACCTGCTGTGATTTCTCATAAATTTATTAAAGAGAGAAACGCTGGCCTCTGCACAGTATTAGCAGAAAATAGCACACTACTTATATATTAGATCCAGAAGGCATTGCTGACGAAAGCTCTTCCCAAGACTATTACAATGCTGGAGCATGTCCTAACCAGTAGACCGTTGACTGCATCTCAGAAAGCTCATATAAGAACAAGACGGTGAATGCTGAAAGGTCGTCATGCTTTCATGCTTTGAAATAAAACACTCTGAAGCAAAATGACTGCTCACAAGTATATAAAGAACAGTGGTGCAGTGATCAGGAGTGCTCTCAAGGTCACACTTTGAAAAGATGAAATCCACACACAAAATCATCGATTGAAAAATAAAGCAGCATTTGCACATGCGACCACCATAATGGCATATAACCAGAGGCAGCTCAAGCTATAAGGGACACATCAGGTGTATGTGCAGTTACCTAGGTAGTTTCATGCACAGCTCTTGTCCTTACTTCCTTAACCATTTTGTCTTGCGTATAAGCCAGTAAGTAGTGAAGACAGTACTTTAGCACCACTCAGTGTGTAATTCTCCTATAAAGGCAGTCTCCTACTCACGACACACTACATACATGTGCATCTGTATGGGTGCACCTTTTGTATTAGAGTAGTACTTGAAAAATGTTTTTACCTGTGGCAAACAGAAAGCTTTTTGTGGACGACTACCTTTGGTGTCTTAAGGATCTGAAAAATGTTTTGTGGTTTGGACTTCCTTTCTCTTTTAAAGCAAATGCTTATGATTGTGAAATTATTACGTCCCAACATAAACACAGGGGAAGCTGACAGTGCTGTCATACTAAATTTGGAGCCCCACATTACCAGTTGTTTTGTACTACTGAAGTGCAGACAAAAATGTCTCCGTGATTGTACAAAACCAAGGACAACTGGGGTTATTTTGACAGGCTTCAAAAACCTATGAGCAAGAGAGGGCAAAAATAAAATGTAATAAAGAGGATTATCAAAATACTCAGATCGGAAGGTTTATTCCCCACCACCACAGGCCATGCAAATGGGGAAAACCAGTTACCCTTCCGAGTATATCACCTGGTATGTCAACTTCTGCTGGGCAGAATTGGTGGATGGTTTGAACTCATCTCCTTAGCTGGCTTCTTGGGCTCAGTGGGCTGCAAATAATCCTAACACTCAGTCATCTCCAAAATGCCACAGTGGGGGAGGAAGTGGGATGGACGGATGGACTAAGTTACCAAAGCTAATAACAGGATGAGGGTGAAATGGATGGGCTCCCTGGTGGCAATTAGGGTGAGAAGCTGCACTGCAGGCTCCAGCCTGGTGACAAAGCCATGCAGATGTCTGCGTAACTAAACCGCTCCAGCACCTGCAGGACAACCAAGCAAAGCAAGGGACCTGCAGAACCAAACTGGAAAGACGGTAAGGGTGCAGGGCTGGGCATGCATTTTATGGCACCGCAGGACCTGAAACGTCCCCTGTGCTTCTTGAGTCTCATCTCAAGGCAGCTATGCCTTTAAGCCCTTTAAAAAACTCAGCAAGCCTCAGTTTAAAAGCAGATTCAAGATCTCCCTTACTTCCATGCTGAGGACATCTCAACACTCACGTCTCATACTGGAAAGGTCCCTGTATTTTGATAAGCTCATGTTGTTTGGATTTTTCTTCCTCTTCTGGGGAGACCCCAGTGCTGTGTATTGCGCACTCAGGCAGCAAAGGGCATGCTGCCTGTTACTTGCTTCTAAAATGAACAAGACAGGGGTTTCACAGTCAATACTTTTATTAACTAGGTAACTTTGGTTTCTCTCCCTAGAAAGTGTTCTCTGTATGCTGAACCTGGGAGGTGTCATGTAAAAAACAGAAGGCTATAGACAACTGTATCATGATCATTAATACTGGAAATTCTGCACCTCTGAGTTGCGGTTTTTGTATATTTTACCTTAGCATGTACAATTTAACAGGAAGAGGCCATGATAACAGCCCATAACTACATTACCCTTCTAGATTGCATTGAGTGTCTTTGAGGAGTATGTGGTTCCCAAGCTGCCTGTCTCCCTCAACCAGAAGACATGGCCTTCAGGTTTGATCCACCATGTACAGCACTTCACTGAATGTGAGCCTACGTAAAACACCAGCACCACCTAACACCATCTAAAGCACAGCACTCTTCGTATCACATTTTAAAAGGAAGTAATGTGTCAGGGTGAACGACTCCTTCTTTTCCTCGGAAAATCATCTGGAAACCTTTTCAGTCTAAATTGCGTTTAACGGCCCCAATCTCTCTCATTGGTCCCGGCCACATTCTCCTCCATGGCAGTGACCTAGCTAACCCCGTTTTCCTCTCCTTCATGACCATGCCGCAGTTCATACAACTGCAGCCGGTTATCAAATTCCCTTTTTCATCCAAGCTATAAATGCTTTATTTCTATAATCTTTCCTCTTATGTAACTGACATTTTTCCCCCCTCTCAACAGAACTGACAATGTGAAGTGTCTTCCTGCCCTGTAATGCTGCTAACTTTTCATTTTCTTTTCAAATGGGCTAAACGCTTTTTAATTGGTAGGATGCTGAGGGAGGAAATGGTAATGATGGACTTGTGCAAGGGTCTGTCTTTCGTCTGCAGGACGGCAGATTTGAGATCAAAGGCTGCCGAGTTCTTGGAGCACGCTGGTATGCTGGGGCAAGGAAAGCCTTCGCAATGAGGAGGGAGCTGCTGGAGGTGGATCAGAGCTACCTCACCTCAGCTGGCCATGGCTGCTGGAACAGCAGCTGCCGCTCACAGACAGAGAGGTTATAAAAATAAGATATTGGTCACCAGTACACAGCAGAATGGAAGAGTGGTAACACGGTGCGAGTAGGAAGCGAATAGGAAAGACAGTCTAATAAAACCTAAATATAAACCTGCATTTTCAGGGAAGTAAATGTCAAACTGTCATTAAAAAGAACAGGGCAAGAACAGTGGGTGCAGTGCAGTTGCACCCCTTATACCTACACACACTGACCATCGGCTCAATGAAGGAAAAACATCAGTCCCAGCTGGCACGTGTCAGCGCTTTCTTCAGAGGAGGTCAAAGCCGTGCAGACACACGGCCGTGCAGATCTAAGGCCAGCACGTGAAAGCTCAGTTATGGCCTGCATCTGACTTCATTCACTGATTTAAGCACGAAACACAAGTAAGAAGCCAAGAAGACAGATCATGTCCTTGCCAAAAGCCTTTCAAATGTATTTGTCAGCAAACGTACTAGCACGTGCTTTGGAGCGGTAAGCTTTCGGCGTCACAGAACCCTGTAGCTTTGGGAATATTTACAAGGAGTCGGAGGCAGGTAACTAAAAAAAATGTAAACACAAATATGCTCTGCAGCTTGTATGGATGTGAATCTTCTCTGCGTCTCCACTGGAGTATTTTCTGGGCTCTGAAAATTAAAAAAGGTTGGAAACAACTGCCTTAGTGATCCAATAGCAATGCAAAAAAGTTATGTGAAGCAAATTACTTGAAAATAAGTTGCGTCTTGCAGTTTATTCGCTTCCCACGCTAAGAGCTGAACTCTTGCTGAACCACTACATCAGTAAAGCAAACTGGGCATGCTAGGCAACAGTAACACTCCTGCCAAATCAGAAACAGTGAATTTTTTGCATCATCTTGGGGAAAATAATTAAATTGGCACTTGAGATTTCATGCTATTGTAGCATTTAATTTTTAACAAACTGCTCTTAACTCTCCAGTATTTTTCCTTTGTCCTTTTCTAGAATGCTCTTGAAAAGGGTATGGAAATCAATTGTGGTTTTGCAAGTAGCAACACTGTACTTCAGCCCTTTTTGGAACCAAACGCGTGTTGATACCTGGAATTATTCGTAGTTAATGTTTCATGCAGGCACTTTTATTCTGCACTACATCAGAAAGGAACCAATCAAGAAAAACTGCATATGCAGACAAACTTTAAAGCAGGGTAGCAAAGTTCTTTGGAAAATCTGAAAGAGAAGCAATACCATAAAGGAGACAGAAGATGGAGAACTGCACAGCTTTGCTGTTTCAGACACCGAAGTTCATGGGTCATTTAGGTCTCTTGTTTTTATGGCAGTTCTTTTTTAATTCTCCGGCTAATGGTTATCTGAAAAGGCAGCGGCAGTGTCTAAAACCACAGCTACAGCATTATCACGTCAGTAGAAAACCAAGCAAGCAGAAGGAAGCGTAATCTGATGATCTAATTGCCTATTAACACTCCTGTTTCCCTCTCCCCAAAATCCACAGGTTTCCAAGTACAAACGGGATGAGGTACCAATAGCTAGTTAGATTAGCTTGTTAAAATCTAAGGTCATCAAAAATTTTTCATAATTTTTCTAAAGAAACACATGTTCTGATATGCCATTTAAACTGGAATTGAGCTCAGCAGTAATATATATGTTATTTTAAAACATCACAGATTTCTGAAAGTAGCTACAAAGCAAAATCTGTTTGGAATTGCTCAGTTTTATGCACGGAGGTTTCTGCATGAGCTGGCAGATATATTTAAATTTTCTATTTATACAGCAACTTACATCCATGTTTTACAAACATGAAGGAATAAACTTTGTAACTGCCTTGTGAAACACAGCATTATTTTAGAACTGACAAAACGCACACAAAGAGAGAGATAAATGTCTAGGATAAAGATAGGAAGTCAATTAATAGCTACAATCTGCACTTTCAGAGCTGGAGCCTTGCATATATGCCTTCTTTGCATATAAAAAGTCACTTATCTTCAGTCATAAGATTGGTCATGTCATATAAGCCTTTGTATACAACCAAGTTCTCCACTCAGCAGCAAAATGAGTGAAGATTAAAAAGAAATCAGTTCAGACCAAATCAAATGTAAAGAGAAATCAGCTATCTTGCCTTTGTGAAAATGCAACCAAAAGAAATGAACAAGAAAACCCCTTAAACAAATCAAATGGTCGGTTCAACCCAAACCCAAAAATTTTATTTTGGGGGTTTCTCTCCCTGACATAGAATGTGGTGGTTCAAACCCCTTTGAAAATTTCAATTTTGAACCCATGGTTTAAAATTAGGCTCGGGGTATTTTCTACTTCAGACGTACTTAATGGGTATCACCAAGCACAAAACCTACCAGTTCTTAACAGTGAAGCATCAAGAAAGTCCAGAGAAGTCCTTACAGCTGAGCTGACACAGCTTTGGGGGGTGGGAGGGAATGAGAGGGAGAAGCAGGGAACTGGAAGGTTTTGTGAAGGAAGGAGAGGGTAGGATGAAAAAAGAGAAGGTACTGACAAATGAGGTATAGCACAGATCCTAGCTTTAAATTATATATTTTACACTACAGCAACACGGGAGCACTGCAGGGAATGGACTCCTCATTCGTAGGTTCATTCTCATAATTTCTAGTATCATCTGAAATCTTCACCAGTGATAGCCCCGCTGCTCTTCGTAACCTGTTTATTTTGTACCTTATGTGCAATAAAATGCAAATATATATTGGTTTAGCTGCTTGGAGCATGTGTCTTTGTTACCTTTAAGAACATTAACGCATTGCTGAGATTTGGCTTTTATCTGCAAATGTTTTATGAGATCATTGACTTCTTCCCAGATCTCAGTATGCATTGGTTGCTGTGGAACTCCAGCAGTCAGTGTGACTGGTGAATGCAATGCCTGGTATCTAATGCCCACTGCAACTAATGTAGACATATAACCCTAATTAATCACTTGGGTAGTCTCAAGAATTGTCCATGTGGTCTACAGGGCACTTAGCACTGGCTTGAAAACCCCCAGTGCTTGGCAGACAACTATTTAGGAGCTCAGGTTGTAGGACTCACGCTGGCATGTAAAAGGAAGAAAAGCTGCGCTGCTTAGAAGAAAGTCTCTGGAGTCGGTACTGGGGTACAAATTCTGAAAATTACTCCTTCAGGTGTGTGTGGTTTGGTTTCTGATCCTTCATATAAAGTCTCACTTGGATTTTCTTACTCCGAACAGGGAAGTTAGATGTATTTCACTGATCTTCCCAGCCGCTTCCCTGACTATTTGGCTTGTGAAACCTGCAGAAGAAATTAATTCCTTCAAAATATTACTTAAAACTTAGAAAAACTTCAAAAAAAAATCTGTTGATAGCATACTCTGTAGACGTTTGCTTCTTAAACACAATTTCATCTAAATTTAATTTAAAATGCTGTACAATTCACATTAATTTACAACACACAAGTAGGGCACTTCCATCAACTTACCATACTAATAATGTGGTTGTGGTAATACCATACAGCCACGGTCTACACCAATTATATGACCTTGTTAGCTTTCTTGTTTATGTGGTACTAAAGTCCTACACGACTTAAATGAGTCCCTGACCTCTCACAACAGCAGTAACAGGAGTACTTTGCTCTCATACAGCACCTTTCATCTCGGAGCGCTTCCGACGTGAATTTTCATTGCATCCCTGTGACACACAGGTAGGCGTCTAGGCGCACTTCAAAGGCAGAGGAACCGTGCCACCGAAAGGTTACGCAACTTGGCCCAAATCCCCAGGGAACAGCTGGGAATATGAACTCTCCCACCGCTTGTTCTGAATGTCCAGACAATAACACTTACCCCAAAAATGAGCTTCATAAAGCATTAATCAAAATGTCTAACCTCCTACTAAGTTTGCAAATGGCATGGGCAGGCGGTAAGCTCACTAATTCTTTTTGATACGTTATTCGTGACTTGCTCTCCTTTTCTGGCAACACTTTTCTTAAGGAAAAAAACCCACAAACCCATTCAAATACAAGATAAAAACGGGGGGTGGGGGGTGGGGTGGTGTGGTTCAAGCCATTACTGCAAAATAATTTAGAATCCAAAAACGTTTAGCACTTCCTTTACCGCTCGCCTGTTTGATCCCAACTACTACACTGCACATGACGTACGGCCATTTCTCTGCAGGACCAGAGCACTCGAATGACCTCAGGAGAAAGCGGCAGCAGGACGCTGCTTGCTTGGTTTTAGTTTCCAAGGACCCGCGAGCCACTGAACAACATTAGGTCCGCATACCTAGCAGTTAGGTTGGCAAATAAAAATGCCCAACCAACAGTGACAGCAATTGAAACTAATGATTCAGGGGCTGGCTATATGATAGTGAGAAAGGGAAAAGAAAGAACACCCTGCTACTGTTCCCGTTGATAATTAAGGGACTACTGCAGACATGTCCTGAGTTCAAAACGTTGCTCTCTGCCTGGCCTTTGCCACCCCGTGAGCAGCAGAGAGAGCTACCAGTCACATCTGCAAATTGTATTTAACGCTGCCCGGGGCTGATTCGGCACTTCTGAGAAAGTCAGTGAACCAACACGCACCTCAGTTTTCCCTCCTTTACAACGATGATAATGCAAATGCACACATACATTACCAATCAGGCCACCACAACATATGCGAGCAGCTCTGAAACCGTGTTAAAAGGAAAACTGATCTAGGTGGTGATGGATTTTTGAGCACAGGGGGTAACAGTGGTATTATTTGCTGGGTGAGTTGAGGTTGTGTTGCGCTCCATCACATGGGAGTAGTTTATTTACTTATTTCCAAGCAAGTATATCCAACAACATTTTTTTCACAGGAGCTGGGATTTTTAATGCAAACTCTGTTCTCCAACAGCTGACCTCTAAAGAAAACACGAACTATTGTGAATCTCAGTATAAGATGTTGAGAGTTGACTGCTCTCACTAGCAAAATGAAAGGGAGAATCTCTCTTCTGGTGGTAGGTGTTAAGCTCTTGGGTGAAAATGCTCTGTTGTGTATGTTTGTGTGTGTGTATACCTAGAGAAAAATAAACGAATACATGCATGCACACCCACACACTCACATACCCACGTACATAATATTTGTGCAAAGAAGGAACATTGAGTCAAAATATTTGGGACTATTTTCCTGAAGGCCTTACTCTAGGAAGAAAATTTCATAAAAACTACATAGTACCATAAATAAATTGTAAGGGAAACAGATTGCAGAAGGAATTAATGGAAATAGGTTAGAAATGGTTTATTTCTCTAATCTTCTGGTAATTTACCTGGTCATGCATCATAACTACATTTTTTAGTGGGGGAAAAAAAAACGCATCAGGTATTTGTCCAAGAAGATTTTATGAGGTGAACAGATGAGGTTAGCTGACTAGATTGGGACAACTCTGTAATATAGCCTCGTCCTATAGCGTTATAGGGTTAGGGTCCAAGGGTCGACTGGAGGCTCTTCACTGGCTGTAGCGGTTCTGGAAGTGACTGCAGGAGCTGAGTTTGTTAGTTCTTACCAGCATTGCTGCAGGGTGTTTTACTTCCAACAAACTAAACAGACTTGCCATAACAAACATCTCATATGGGGCAATGGTGACAGTCATAAACTATGTTCTGCAAATGTTCTCTAGCCTTACTGTAAATTTCCCTTGAAGCAGCAAGGAATCTAGAGACAGCCACATACCAAGGATCTGGTAATTTCCTAGTGATGTTTGCTGTTGAATAAAACTATTCAACACCCAGAAAAGTGTCTCAAGGTAAAAAAAAAAGTGAGATTCTCTTTGTTTCTCACTTTTTAATCTCAAGTACCTAAAAGCATTAGGTTTTGTTAAAAAGGTTCTGCTTTGAACATGCTGCTTCCAAACGCTCTCCCTGCTCGAGAGCAGTGTATGAATGCGATGCATGAAAAGGGCTTATGACTCACAGCACTTCTTAAATGCCTCTTCATCCCTGGTCAGGCAAGGTCCATTCTCTCCCTAATTTTTTACAATAATCTCTTACTCCTGACCTATAGTTCTCCTGTCTCTTTTACAGTATTGTGGGTAACATTACTTCATGCAAATTTTACTTCCTTTATCATTCTTAGAAATCTTTATCTGCAGCGTACATTCACAGAAGGAGGTACGGCAGCTTTTTCAGAGCTATCTGTTGGCACACCCATTTTTTTTACCTTGGTTCCATTCACCCCTGTTATTAAAATTATTACAATTTTGGAGGGCGGAAAGGTGACTGGCTCAGCAGTTGAGTATATTTTCAGCAACACAAGTCCAACAATAATGCCCTGCAAGCGTAAAAAATAACTTCATGTATTATACACAGGAAAATAAAATCCCTGTCCTTTTGTCTATAAGAGGATCTCATCAGACCTGGAGTAACTTTGTCCCTGCCCCGGTTTCCTGATTTCCATGTAGGTAAGTCTCTCACTAGGCTGGTACAAAAAGCATCTTTCCAGCTCCCACTCCTGAGCTGGGGTTTTCTGCAGGAGTCTGCCGGCTCGCTAGATTTCTCCCCTTTCAATTAAACACCTCCCCAGGCTGCCATCTGAGACAGGGGATAACCCCAGCTCTCCTGGAGGGCCAATGCTATGACTTGGCTACTAAATTAAACACAATTTCTGAGATATTGTGTCCCTAACACCGTCAAAGTTGGTTAGATTAAGGGTTTACCTGTATCATCCACGTTAACATCCCTCCCATGTCACTGGTACCCAGCCAGACAAAAGGCCCCTCACTTATAAAATTGTAATCTCTTGCTTGTTAATTTTTGAAACCCTGGTCCACACCACACTGAAGCCAAGGGGATGTTTTTTATGGGCTGACACGGATTTTGCATCACGCTGACCTTGTATGAAGCAAACCGTATACATGCACCTGTCATACACAGTTTGCTGAGTGAACTGCTTTCAATTTAACTTCTGCTGTTATGTTATTAGTGTGGCACAGTTATTAGCATTTAAATCAACTTTCCCCTTTTCTTTTCTATCTTCGGTTTTCACTTCCCCCTCCCACCCCACGAGTATGATTTATAGAAGACTGACTTAGTAGGAAAGTATGTAGTTGTTAGACAAGGACAGAATTGCATTTCTTAGTATCACTGCTTATTTAAATTTAAAGGACTAGGAAGCAAAATACGATTAACACAGCCATGACAAACATATGATTAATGTTAGCTATTTTTTCCCACTGTGATATTTTTCTTTTCACTTTCTCCTTTACAAATGGGTGAAAGTACCCACTGATTTTCTGGTATCATTGGTCAAGGAGCATGGGAACAAGTGCCTATTCTGCTTAGAAAATAAGAGCTTCTCAGCAAAACTAAGTGACTTCTGACAAGGGTAAAAGCTATTTGAGATGCAATACTTACTCGGGCTACCCATCTTAACACTTGTGAATAAGCATTAGTGTATACCATCCCACTAAAAATCACAGAGTCATAGACTTGTTTGGGTTGGAAGGAACCTTAAAGATCATCTAGTTCCAACCCCCTTCCATGGGCAGGGACACCTCCCACTAGACCAGGATGCTCAAAGCCCCATCCAGCCCGGCCTTGAACACCTCCAGGGATGGGGCATCCACAGCTTCCCTTGGCAACCTGTTCTTCTTCACCACCCTCACAGTAAAAAATTTCTTCCTGATATCTAATATAAACCTACCTCTTTCTGTTTGAAGCCATTCCCCCTCGTCCTATCACTACATGCCCTTCTAAAAAGTCCCCCTCCAGCTCTCCTGTAGGCGCCCTTTAGGTACTGGAAAGCTGCTATAAGGTGTCCCCGGAGCCTTCTCTTCTCCAGGCTGAACAACCCCAACTCTCCCAGCCTGTCCTCACGGCAGAGGTGCTCCAGCCCTCTCATCATCTT